>KZ825624.1:0-63917 GCA_003184685.1 Aspergillus indologenus CBS 114.80
CCCCCCCCAAACCAACCACCGAAAAAATCATCTCGCCTTCCACCGCACCCTCCCCACCCAAGCCGCCCAAACCCTCACATCCTCGCGCTCGCAGATCCGGTCGACGGTAAACCACTCCCTGGCCAGCTCCTCATTGCCCGCCATCCGATGCACGAAGCTATGGCACGCGCGGCACAGCCACGCGACGCTGTGGAGCATCCATTCCGGATGCCACCCCTTCTTGGTCACCTTGGCGTGCACGCTGCGCGGGATGAGGTGGTGGTAGCTCAGCGGGATCCAGTCGCGGCCGCAGATCTCGCAGCGGTCGGTGCGGGTCGTCGCCCACACGGGGGGCGGGCGCGTCACGGCGCTGATGTACTCGGCGAGGAGCGGGGTGAAGAAGGTGGCGAGGGCGTCGTCATCTTCTGCTCTTGATGAGGCTGTGGGTGTGGGTTTGGGTGTGGGAGGGTCGGCCAGCAGGGCGTAGGTGGTTAGGGTGTCGTGGACGGAGGCGGGGAGGGTGGTGCTGCAGAGGGTTTCGGCGAGGGCGCGGGGGTCGGTTTCGTGGCTAGCGGTGGTGGTGGTGGTGGTGGTGGTGGTGGAGGGGGTTGTTGTCGGTGGGTTTCTGGTGCTTGGTGTTGTGGTGGTGGTTGTTGTTGGCGGTGGTGGAGGAGTGTAGGTTAGGGTTTGGATGGAGGGGGGCAGCGCGGGGAAGGTTTCGGTGGCGAGGAACTGTTCTTCCCTTTCTTAGTTTCAATTGTAATTGTAGTTGTAATCGTATTGCTGCGCGGGCTCTTGGTAGCCACGCAGTGGAACTCTTGGTTCATGGGGATGTGGAAGGGAGGGTATGCGCATAGGCATAGGCATATGCCATAACTCATTCATGGAGGCATGGAGTGCCCGCGGAGTTTTGGAGTCTGGGTATGCGCTGCTGGAGGGGACTTAACAATGGCAGAAACATCACGCACATCGATAAACTCAGCCAATTCCTCCGGACTCGCACGGTCAGGGAGAGATTGCGAGGAATCGGCGTCAGCAGCAGCAGCAGCAGCAGCGGAAGCCCCCGAAGTGTCCTTGCGCGCTTTCTGACGCTGGGAAACGGCGCCGCGCGTGCGACGAGCCTTCTTGGGCTGCGCGGGGGTGGAGAATTTCTCCACGATGGCCGTGGACAGGCACTCGCGGAAGACCTGGTAGTTTTCGGTGTTGGTCATCGATGGCGGATGTTGAAGTCGGACGAGGAGGAGTAGACAACGTTGTACACGCCAGAGATAGAAGAGGCGGCGGCGGCGGCGGAAATGCGATGAAGAAGGTTTGACATCATCAGTCAAACTGTGGGGGTTCCGCGGCGGGAGTTTGCTTATTCTTATACTTCTACTTTTACTCCGTACTCTGCTCAAACCTTCTTGCTGCTCTTCTGAATTCAATTCCTCCCTCCTTTGGTGCAATTCCCAGCAATAATCAACCAAGGACAATGGCAGAAGTGATCGTCGCCTTCGACATCTACGGGACCTTGCTGTCCTTTGAAACGGCCACGCACGAGCTGTCGCAGCACTTGCAGGCGGACGCCGAGCGCGCGCGCACCGTGGCCCAAACCTGATCCAGAACCTAATCCAGAACCAAAACTCCAGGACACTATCTCCCCTTCAACGAAGTCACCCGAAACGCTCTGCAGCACGCACTCAACAACACCGGATCCTTCCCCAGCGAGCCGGAGATCGACAGCGTGCTCGCGGCCTACGATCGATCGCCTGCAACCGTCCCCGGACGTCGAGGACGCGCTGCAGAAGAATCGCAGCCACGCGGATCCAACCGGTGGTCTTTTCCACCGGGACCGTGGGGATGGTGCGGCGCCTGTCTGCGCCACGCCGCACCGCCGTCGCTACGGCAGATAGAGGGGCGGCACCCGTCAGCGCGAATCCATTCGATATCGCCGGCGCGCGACGAGGGGCAGGGCAGGCCTGAAGACGATCTGGGGCGATCGGGACCAGGGCGGGTTGGACGGACCGCGCGTGGCCCGGGGGTCGAGCCCACGGCGTGTATCAGCCAGCTAGGGGACTGCGTCGACATCATTCTTCTTCCAGACTACCGATGACATATACAATACGGCACTACTGTGAAAAAAAAAAAAGAATCCTTCTCCGTGTCGTCGAGCAAGCCGCAAGCTCCAAAAGAACTTGCGAAAAGGGCTTGAGGGGATGTCCCGCTGTAGTAATTTCCAAACGCTCCACGCCAAAGGTAGAGAAGAGTCCGGGGTAAGTCAGCAGATGTTGCTCTGACCTCCCATTTCCCCTTCAAGAACCCACGGGAAAAAGGATTCTCGAAGTGAATAGGGAGGAGTGATCAGTATATGTATGAAGAAAGAAAAAGAATCTGAGAGGAGCGGCGGGAGAAATTTTCGTTCTTATAGGCGGCCGTTGACCGCCTTGGGCTTATCGATAAGCTAGGCTTGCCGGGGCTCGGGTAATTTCCCTTGGCTGTACGCCTTTTGGTCCACCGCAACCCGCAATGTACAGACTGTATCGAAATCATGAGGAAACACGGGCAGTTTTGACGGTCGATACTATTTTATAATTTACATAAAGTTGAAGTATGAGCTGTGGTATATCTGTACTTGTATATGCATGCAAACGTAAACGCAACTGTCCCAGCCCCAATTCACAAGAAGAAAAAACAACAAGCACAACAGCCACCCCGCCCAATTGGTCCATGCCTACTATTACAAACACCCCAGGCACATGCAAGCAAGCAAGTAAACACAGGCCGCTAATTCAGACAGACAACCTAGAAGTCAGTTCAAAAGCAAACTCCACCGGACTCCGCTGGACACAACATGCTAAAAACCAATCTCAACCCAATCACCAAACAATGTCAGTCAAGCACAAACAACAGCAGATGCGTTCGTTGTATGCTCCCCAGAAGCAGGAAAATTCTATAGTTGAAAAGCCATTCCCCCTTCTTCGGCGAATCGGGCCTGATACTCCTTGATGCCGGCCCACTGCCGCAACTCCTCTTCGTCCCGGTCGTGGTCGCTCAGATAACTCATGGACCGTCCGGAGACGTCCGGTTGCTGTCGAGCCTTGCTCGGATCGGTCGACCCAAGCCCTTCAAGGCGCATGAGTGTGTCAATAAAGGCGCGAAGATATGACTCGACTTCGGCGCTGGTGAGGGGTTGTGGACCGCTTATCGTGGAGGTCGCATTCGGATTCGAGAAATTAAGGAGGGTTGACGCAACCTGGCGAACCTTCGCCGTCTGTTTCCAATAGCTGATGAGTATTTGCTTCATCGGAGACGAAAGGGAAGGAGGGGAGACACTTACGAAGCTCGCGCCGTTAGGCTCCATATTGACCTCATTGACCGATTGCAGCAATGCGAACAAGTCCCGAATCACGAGTCGTCGTTCTTCAGCCATGGTCCTTCCGATGTAGTCGGACTGCGCATCCGCGTCCATGGCTGCTTGAGTATGCGGTTGGCCCCCTTCAGTCTTGACGGCCACCGAAGGACTGCCAGAAGGATGCTGCTCGGTCGGCTTTTGGTGCATCTTCACAGCGCCGTACAAGGACCAGTATTTCTCCACCAGATAAGATCGTACGGCAAGCTGACTGGCATATATGTTCGCCTTCTGGATCTCATACTGTACGTGACGTTCATAAGATCGCGGATCGTTCGTGCTGGACAGTGGGCTGGGGCTATCTCGACCATTGGTTGATGCCGGGCTATGGATTCCCCCGATCACCAGCTCTCGTGGAAGCTTATTGAAGGCTGCTTTGGCATTCTGCAGGCACTGGCATAGAAGAGAGCGTTGTCGCTCCCACTCCAGGATCTGACCGCTTCCAAAGGCCGTCTCCCAAGCCGAGAGCTGATTGTAGGAGCTCATCACGCGGATGTTGGCAATAAAGCCCACCAGGCGCGACACGCGGTTAGATGGCTGGGGATCGAAGTGTGTGGCATATATAAACTCGTCGTCGACTTCAAGCGGGAGAGGAGGATAGCGTTCTGTCGGGGTCTCAGGGGGCACATGAATGATGGTGTCGCCTCCACCCAACTGCTGCATCGTGCGATAGCCGACAAGGACGACGTAAAACAACCGCCGTCCCAGTTCCCGCTCGATAATGTTGACTGGGGCTTCTCCGGAGGCACCGTTGGGTTCCTGAGAAAGACGCGACGAGGCAGACTGGGGACTGGAGATGGTGACATAGGATAGGCGGTTCGAGTGGCGGTAAAGGTCATACACATGGAGCATTGTGAGGCATTCGGCAAAATATACACGGCATCGTCGAATATGCCAAGCGTAGCAGGAGCAGAGGCCGAGAAGGTAGCTGAGGGCGGCATCATACACGGTCGCGGTCCGATCGAGGTATCCGGTACCTCGAGCCTGAACGGCTACCTCGTGGCACCGTTTGACCAGTGCCATAGAGTGCGGGAACGCCGCTTTCTCGGCATCCGTCGTCAGATGACGCTTCGGTCTCCGAGGGAAAGACGCGACCGACGTCCCGATCATGCCGGCCGCGAGCGCCAGAAAGGTGCGATTGGTGAGATCCTCTCGCCGCTCCAGCGCGGCGCGGAACGTGGGCTCATGCGGGATCGGGACTAAGGGGTGAATATAGGTAAAATAATCATCAATCAGCAGCCGGATGGTGGGCATCGAACAAATGGCTTCCAGTGATGCGGGATAGGCAAGTGAGGGTGGGATCCCGCCTCCTCCAGGGGTTGGGGGAAGAGGCGAGGTTGGATCTGATGGGCTTGGAGAACCCGAAGGAGATTCAGCGAGTTTTCGCTTCTTGAAAGCTTCAGCATGTCGGTTTGGCGGTCCCCGACGGCGGCTTGGCCGTTCATACGTGCAGGGGATGTCCAAGCTTGCGCATGACCGACAGGGCGGTCCGCTGGTGTCACACTGTGGTCAATTCCGACGCAAATCAGCATACTCTACCTCTTCACAAAATCAAACATCGGACCAGGAGGTGTGTGTATGTACCTTTACTTTCCGAATGCTGCAGGCATCGCATGCCTTCCGCAGGCGGGTTCGTTGGTCCATGAATGCAAATCGAACTGGTTGAGCTTTTCCATGCTTTGTGGGCGTGGACCCTGGAAAACTGCACGCTGGTCGCTTTTCTCCCGACAGTGACCAGGCGGCGCTCGCATACTACGGACCCAGCAAATTGTGGCTTGGCTGGATGCTGCAGCGGCGCTGTCGGGCACGGGGCGGGATGGAGCGGATGCGAGATGAGATGAGATGAGATGAGTAGTACTCAGTACGTAGATAATGAAGGAAGATCCGGAGAAGGGCGCAACACGAATCACGGTTTAGTCAGTAAGGGTAGGCTCTTAGACTATATGCAAATAGTATTAGTGGGCAGCGGAACTAGGACACTAGGTTGACCTCGATGACCCGTTAGTTTAATAATATTGTTCTTGCACCTGGCAGTGGCAGCAGAGTGACCGGAGAGGTGGGGAGGGAGAGAGAGGGGGGGGGAGAAGGAAGATTGAGCAGTGGGTTAAACTCAGTAGTATAACGGCCCCCGTTCCGATGAGGTAAAATAAATGGTTGATCACCATATAGAGGTTAGATCATTGAAGAAATAGGTATAGTCTCTATCGAAAATGGGTGAATAGTCTAGGCTGACAACACGTCTAGAAGGGTCACAAAGCCGTTGAGGGAAGGTTCCCTGGAAGTTGAAGGGAAGGTGAAGAAAGTGACCCCGGAGTGACCTCATGAAAGGAATGAAATGATAGGATCCGGACGCATGGGAAGAGGATTAACCACGGACCTAAAGATTCCCCGCCCAGGTGGAGGTAGAATTTTGGGGCCTCTTGAGACGACAAGCTTAGGCGGACTGGCTGGAATGTACTTTAACTTGGGTCGACTCCGCTGTCGATCGAAAAGTGCAGGTCCAATGGTAACCCAATGGTAAACCACATCGATCACCCGGGATTTACCGCCGGATTATACCGGAGGGTAACAGTAACACAGCCAGTTACTGGTCGATAGTACGCAGTACCTTACTCAGTACTCAGTACTCAGTAGGGGCGAGGTAGATGACCGTTTTGGTTGGTTCTAGAAGCTGACCCCTGGTATAGACCAGTGTTTCTGATTCTCGTTCTTGGGATTTCTGGGATGAGATGGTGAAACGACCGAGGACAAGGAAGCACCATGTTTTTTTGAAACGTGGGTTGTGAGTTTTCCACGTGGAAGAGGAAAAACGAGGATGAGGAATGCTTGGTTCGTATACGTCACGTGTTATCGATCTATGAGGAGGAGGAGGAGCAGTGAGCAGTGAGCGACTAACTGTGTAATGGAAAAAGAGTGCAGTGCTAACTCAAGAGGCAATACTCATTCAACCTCATTGCTTGCATTGCTTGCCTTGGTTGCCTTGGTTGCCCTGTGTACTCAGTACTCACCTCAGTGTACTGGACGGTCTTCGGAAAATAGATTGCGGTTCGTGCCCTCTGTATGGCAGGCTGGCAGTTCACTGGCCGAACCAAGAGGGAGATCGGGATAGCGGGTGAGTCGATACGGCAAAGCCCAGTGAATAAAGTGATCCATGATCCATCCATGATCCATCCAGGATCCAGGATCGGTGGACAGTCGGCCGCCGGCGCCCCGGTAGAGTTTGCCGTCAGGGGGAGATTCCCTTTTGGTCGTCTGCTCCCGCACGCTAACCGGCCCCTAACAGAAGTTAAGGTCATCAACGGGCTTGCTGCTTAAACTGCTGAAACTGCAGGCAACAATGCAACCAGAGGGTGGTGACCTGGGAAGCTTGGAGAAATGAGCGCCCTCCTCCCCGGTGAGACTCTGAACAATGGAAACATTAGCCCTTCTCTGCCCTCGGCTTTTCCGAGCCGAGGTAGTATGAGGCGATGAGTTAGGTGTGTTGAAGACCCTCCCTTACGCGAGAAAATAAATAACACAGAAAGAAAAAAAAAGAAAAGAAAATTTTTTTTAAAAAAAAAGGAAACATAGATCCCCAAACTATCATTGCCATAAACAAAAGAGAAAACAAGTGTAAAAACAAAAATAAAATCCTAAGTGCTAATACCGATACTAATGCCAAGATGCATATCAATTGGGCGCGATAATTAATTAAAGTAGAAGAAAAGCCTCACGAAAAGTCTCACATATTAAGAAGTCATACCTAATCAATCAATTCTACATCAGAAAGAGAGAAAAGAAAAGAGAAAACCAAGTAAAAAAATCAAGACAACAACAAACATGCATCAAACCGCTCAACCCCATCATATCAAAGGATCGTCGTCGCGGTAAACACCATCTCGCCCAGGCCTCCTGCCCAAAGGATCGCGTCGATTTTCCAGCTCCACTGCCCAAAGTGCCGACCCAACCGCGGTCGACATGAGGAAGAACATGGACAAGATTGGAACTAGTTGAAGCACCAGGGCGACCGTCCCAAATCTAGGGTTGTGGTTAATTAAGTATCCGAGTCGGTGGATCCTTCCTCCGAAGAGGGCGGAGTGCACCGTCCGCCCCCGAAGATCCAGGGTGGGAAGTCACTTACGTAGTATACTGCAACTGCCGGCGACGGATCCTCTCCTTCCGCTGCTGCTTCGAGAGATCCAGCAGCTGGAAGTAGCGCCAGTGGTGGAAGGGCCCCGCCCGATAGCCCGTCAACACGAGAAACATGAGGGTGCCGCCTGGGAAAGGAATAAGGTTCAGCGGGAGCAGGACGATGAATTCCAGAATCTGCCGCAGGGAGAACGGCGCATAGACGGCGCTCTGGGTGGGTTTGCCGAGTCGCTGTACGACATCGTCGCCTTGTGGGTATAAGACCCGCGAGGCATTCACGAGGTCGCCGTGGCCTTCGCTCACGAGCACCGCGTCGAAGATGTCCACCAGCGTCTCATCGACGAAGAAGGCCTCGAACAGAATCGCCACGATCGCGGCCCCTTCGCCGAGAACGAGGACCGCGCCACTGACCCATGCGCCAGCACCCTGGAATATCGCGAGGAAAGCCACTTGCGGCAGATACGCAAACAGGAATAGCAGGACGTAGATGAAGGCAGAGAGCAGGACAATCGGAATCAGCCGAGCTCTGAATAACGGCCAAAGGTATCGGTGGGAGAAGGTAAAGTAGATTCCCTGAGAAATAGTCTATGTCAGTCACTGTTGCTGGAGAGAGTGGTTGCGGATAGGCAGCAGGAAAGGGAGGCAAAATCGCCCGACATACACGCAGAGGGTACAGCCACGCTGCTCTACTGTGATCCCATGATCTGTCGGCCATTCCCAATCCCTGTAAGCACGAGACAAATCCCGCCACAGATAGATATGTGCGAAGTTGGGAAAAGCAATGGATCAAGGGTGGAGGAAGATGGAGGAAGTAGTTAGGCGACTGTCAACAGACCAAGTATTGCCGCTGCTGCGGCATCCGCCAAGCAGGCCTGCCTTATCGATAAGGAAATAGGTTCGGGGTTATCGATATACTACTTTCACCGCTTTCTCTAATCAGAAAGATTCAAGTCCACCGTGGGCCTACTATGGATACCACCTACTCATATAGCTCTATTGTATAGCTCTTTCTCAGTCTAAGTCAACAGATCATAGGATACACTTGGTTCATTGTGTGGTTTGTATAGCTCGAAACTCCATAGCTTCCCATCACTCGGAATCACCGATCCTAGCAACTGATTACCATTAGCATGTATAGGAATAAGAGATTCCCTGTTAGCTGGACATGAAGAAAAAGAAAGAGACAAACGAAGATAAACGACACTAGGGAAAGGAGGCTCGCTTTATATTTCGAAAGGAAGGACTCAAAAATCTGCCATGAAACAATCCACCCAACCCCCCCAAAAAAGACAAAACTAGAATCCTCCAACTTCAACAGTGGTAGTCACTGTTTCCTTTACCCGCTCCGTCACCGTCACCGTCTCCTTTTCGGTGGTGGTCACCGTCGCAGTTTCGGTAACAGTAAAGAAGCCAGATGGGGTAACAGGGACGATTTTGATGATATTGTCCCCCGGGGAGGTGGCTGGAACGGAATCGGTAGACTCTGCGCTGGCGGTGGTGGTAGAGGCACCTTCCTCTTGTGTGGGATCGTCTCCTTGTGGAAGTGAGGTGATCGTTGCGGCCTCTGCCGTACTCTGGGACAGCTCTGCTTCTGAGGCGGTGGTGGGAATGGCGATAATAACCGTCTCGATAGCCGTGGAGGTTTGCTGAGTGGTTGTGACATCGTGGATCTCTTCGGTTGTTGGGCTGGGAACGGCGGTGATGGTTGCGAAGGCTGTTATGGTTTGGTGAATAGTTGTTGTGATATCAGGGGTCTCGTCGGAGGTCGCGATAACAGTTTCTATAGCTGTGGAAGTTTGGGGTACTGTAGTTGTGAGGTCGGAGGTTGGTTCCGACGTGGTGGTTGGAACTGGACTTGTGGTCTGGACCGTATTAGTGGGAGTAGCAGACGAAGGCGTTGTGAGGTCGTTGGGCTCAGGGGATGCAGTAGTTTCCGCGATTCCTGCAGTGGTCTGAGTCACCGCATCTACGCCAGAATCAGAGATAGTGGCTGACTCTGACGCGAGATATGAAGTCTCGTACAGCGTGGTTGACGGGTAAGGTGTGACCAGAATGACCACTACCTGCGTTTCCTCGGGCTCGGTCTCAGTTGCGGTCCCTGTGGCGGGAACCACGCCAATGAAAGGAGAGGAGTTGACTTGAATTTGTGTTTGAGAAACTCGGGTGATCTCTGAAGTACCGGTGGCAGTGCTCGTTTGTCCGGTTGTCTGTGCTTCTGCAGGGGCAGTAATTGAATTTGCTGTTTCGGCAGCACTGCTCTTACTGGAGGTGTCTGATGTCTCAGTTGAGGGTTCTGAGTCAGGGGTAGCATAAGAAGTAGAGACGGAAGTGCTGAATCCAGGCAAGGTTTCAATGACACCAATCGATGGACCAGAGGAAGTTGTGGTCTCTGCTACAACTGAGGACGAGCTCTCCGCAGAGCTTCTAGCGACAGAAGTTGACGTAGGTGTAACCGCAGGTGTAAAGGACGATTGGGTGGTTGCGGGCACGGAAGACCCAATGCCAGTGGAGGCCGATGTAGAAGACTGAAAAAACGAGCTTGAGGCGACGGCGGTTGTCGGAGTTACCATGCTTGAGCTGAAAGTTTCCTGCACTGGCAATGATGTGCTAGCTGTTCCGAAAAAGGATTCCATGCTTGAACTACCCAGTTGTCCGGCTGTTGCGCTTGGGGTTGGGGTGTCTTGCACGGCTTGACTTGAGACAGACGCGGTTGGCACAGTCGGACTGGAAAGAGCGCTAGATGAAAAACCTGGTGACGTCTCTGAGAGAGCTACGCTTGTACTTGACAAGGCTTGCTGAGAAGCTATATGTGAGCTAGCAGTAACAACGACACTGGCACTGGTGCTTGATGAGGTTCCTTCGGTTAGAGCACTCGTGCTTGCTTGCTGGGCAACCGAGCTACTAGAACTTGTCAGATCCCCTTGACCGGTCGCGCCTGTGTTGGTTGGAATAACATGAACAGTAGGAGTAGGTGTGAATGAAGATTCTTGTATAGCGGCGCTTGTGCTGGGCAAAGTCTGCTGCAAAGCCACACTAAGGCTGGTGGGCTCTCCTTGTGCGCCTGTACTTGCTTCAGCTGGGACTGTGCTAGAAGACATTTGCTGACTGGTCGGGGTCTGGGAAGCCACGGAGTCTTCTGGAACAGCGACGCTGGAACCCGTAGTGTCCGCCTGTGTTGCTGTGCTTGATCCAGCTACAGGTGTGCTAGATGTAGGTTGCTGAACAGTAAAGGCAGTTGTGGGTGAAGGCTCGTCAGTCAAAAGGCTGGCAACTGTCGCGCTGGAACTGGAGGCATCTTGGACTGTCGCAGACGTAGATTGTGGTAGATTGGTAGGTGTCACAGGAACGATGGTCAAGAGGTCTTCATCCCCTTCGCCGAGATCTCGAGACCCAAGTGAGATTGCAGCTGCAGGGGCTTCATGTGAGGCTTGTGACAATGCACCAGAAGACTCCAGGTCCCTGGGTTTGTGAAGTAAATGAGCGATCGGGCCGGCCGAGCAAGGAAAGGTGAAGGCATAGAAGACGATGGCAGCGTGGATTAGATGCATCTTGTAACATGCAAAGCGATAGACTCGACAATTAAGCTTGATAGCATATGCAAGAGAACGAAACTGTAAAGAAGGTGGTTGTGCGACTTGGAATTAACATGGCTTGCGAATCGGGTCAGAACAGCTATTTACCCATTCTGGCTTGAACGAGAGGTAATCAACAAGCAAGAAAGATTAATGAGAGACAATGGCAAGAAAGATTCAAAGAGAGCAAAGGGAGCAAAGAGAGCAAAGAACAGTGTTATGAGGGTGAAGACAGCCATCTCTTAAGCCCAGCCATTTGATTCAGGTCTTTGTCCAGCGGGAGATGAGACAATCAAGCCCTGAGTGGAGATGAAGTGGTTGGCTGAAGAAAGACGAGTTGCCGCGCGACAACAAAAAAAGAATCCATGCATCATGCGGTGTTGCACCATCCACCGGCTTGATTGGTGGTCCAGAATCGTTGAATTTGACAGGATCTTGTCGATCATCTTGTTTTGTTGAATAAGATAGGAGTGAATCAAGAGCACAGCCACCAAAGCCCAGTATTTGACGGAAAACATGGCTTGCTTGGAAAGCCTCACATCCTACATGTGTACTATGATGAGACACTACAAAAATAGACAAGACAGCCCAACTCTATGACTCAACAACAAATCGTATCCTGCGGCTACCAGTATAGTGACTCGCATAGTGCCTAGTAGATTGTTTGACTCCTCTGTTCGCATTCGCAACTGAAAATGGCGACAACTCGACATCCAGAACACGGCGATTGTCCTCAATTCAACGCAACAACAAAAGAGTCACTGATTCCCTCAAAGGCAGTGATCTTACCTGTCAACGCTTTCGAGTCCCCATAGTAGTGAAACCGGTAAGTCCCAGCCTGCAGCGAATTGGGATTGCCAGTGTTGTAGTAGTCGTCTTCGATCTCCCACTGAAGAGTAACTTGGCTATAGCCTAGCACTGTGCTTGTCCTGACCCAGTTGTACACAAGATTCCAGTCTGAATCTTTGCGAACCACCACCCAAGAGCCCGTGCTCGGATCCAGTCTCTCCACAGCGGCAAAAGTCGATTCCTGTCGTAAATTATTCCGCGGATTTGCGCCCACGAATGTCACATTGACCGTGTCCCCAGGGTAGTAAGTGGCATTTTCGAGAGACGAGACAACATCCCCGAAGGCTTTCCCCACAGGGGACCCATCATATACCACACCCGTGATGAAGCTTAATGAAGTGTCTGTGTTTATCGGAGGCTCCAGGCCAGTGGACAGCGATGGGAGACTGGCTGTATTGGGGGTGTCCCCAAGATATGGTAGATATGTCAGGGTCAAGTTCACATATGCAGCCAGGGTGTTGGGGCCGTATAGGGTAGAAGCCCCCTCGTAACGTTGAACTCCATATTCCTCCTCTGTAGCTACGTAGTGCGCATAGCTATTCGACGGAGCTCCCAAAACAACAAGGGGATTCTCGATAGAAAGCACCTCCTTCGCAGATGTCGCGATAGCTTCCTTCCAGCGCCTGCCAGACATTGTAGTCGCCTCACTGGTAGAAATGACGAGGAACAACTGCCCTACACGCAGGACTTGGATGTCCACGATGTTGGGCGTCCAAGCATACGGCTGCGTGACAGCACCAACGTCCAGTAGAATTTCCTTAGGCGCCTGGCAAGCCTGCTGCGCCGCCGATGGCTGGTGGACGAATGCGCGGGCGACGTACCACAAAGGATTGGACTCTGCGGGTCCAGTGCCATTTTGAGTGAAGTCAAAATACCCCGGCCCATCAGTAGTGCCGGCGGCAAATGAGAAACCTAGTGCTGCTGAGCACGTAGTCAAAGTGCTCGAGTTGAAAGGTGACTGAAAGGTGTAGTTTGACATGTCGCGGTAGACATGGAACGAGCGGACCTCGTTAGGCAGAACTTTTGTCGGGCTCGTGTCCAACTGGCTGTACAGTGTCTTTGCGGCTTCATACTGACGCCGCCCGATCTCGAAACAGCTTTTCGCGCCGTTATCTTTCTCGGTGAAGTAGGGCCCCCGGCCGTGGCAGTCTACGGGTTTCCCGCCACAAGTGCTGTCCGTATACTTGCATTGTTCTCCCGAACCATCTTCACACCATGCTCCGAGGACATTTGGACTGGTATCGCCGACGTTAGACTGGGAGAAGCCTGCGACGAAGCCATCCGCGAAGTTCTCATCGTCCTGGACGCTTCTTTCGAAAAGCCACGCAGCGACGCCTTTGTTATCCCCAGTGACCAGTGTATTGTTTTCATACATAGACGTTCCATGGACCGGGAAGAAGGACAACACCGCTGTTGTTTTGCTGTCAGATGCTCTATCAAATCTCAGAAGGGTCAACGTCTTGTCGACATTTGCAGAATATTTCGCCTTTTCATCTGCAGGATTAGCATCATAGGCATAAGGGCTTCTGTTGATATTGGCGTCTTCAAGATCAATAGAACCGAAGCTGAGAGACCCTGGCTCCAGGCTTTCGTGGGCCCGCTGAATAGAGAGTAGAACACCATCCACGAGAGCTTGGTAGCTCTGCTTGTCGAAGCCCTTGGTTGGGATTTGAGGAAGGAGGTAGTTCATCCATGCGCCTGGGCCTGAGTGGGAATGAGTCCCGGTGAGAGCTAAGTTCTGCTCTCCATATCTGGTATACTCGCCACCTAAAGCAGCGAGGCCTTCAAGTACACCATGCCGCACAGCAGTGTCGCCCGTCAGGGCATCCAATACGAGATAGATGAAGGTATCGCTTGTGTTCTGTGGATTCGCGACGATAAAAGCGCGGGAGTAGATCCGTTGTCGAAGGCCAGAGCCGACCTGATCCAAGCTAGCATAGCCGTTGAAGATGACTTCCGCCACGGGCCTACATCGACTCAGTCAGCCGTCCTGTGTGAAGAGAGTGTGGACTGCATCGAGTTTACCCCGTGATATCCGCCTTTCCTGCACCAAGCAAGAAGGTCCCATTCTCCGCCGCGGAAGACGCAGAAGTTGCCGAAGATGCCGTGGTTGCTCTCTGTTTCCATTGCAGCCGGGACTGCACCTTGACCGGCTGATTGACGTTGGAGTTGCTAATCAGTAGGAACAACTGCAGCACGACAAGTGCTGTCGCTACGCTGCTCACGAGCGCTAGGCCAAGCTTGATGTTCGCCATGGTGGTCGGTGAATCGAGGGTATTCGAGCAAGCGTCACATCCGGAAGCTTAAACCTCCTTCCTCACCAGGGAAGAGGGGTCCTTATCAGCTGCTTGCATTCAGAACAAACCGAGGCAGGGACTGTGACTGTGACTGCGCATGACCGGACAATTTGGGAGGATATTGAATATGTACGCCACAGCAGGGACCTTTTGCAACCTCTCGCAGGGATGGATGGTGAAAAGGAAACTATTGGCGCAGCTGCAGGCGGGAAGGTAACATGAAGTGCTTCTGATCACCCCGTCGTCATCCGGAACTAAGCTCAATCAGGCACGCAGATTCCAACCCCGCGCAGCAAGACGGCGAATATGCCTTTCCAAATCTTGCCCAGGGTAGTTCAGCTTGGTTGGTGACGAGGGGAAGCGGGCGCGTTGGTTGTTGTTTGTTCTTGTTTGTTCAAGGGTGTAAGGGTTGTTTATCACCGGGGACACGGGCAGCATTCCGTAGGGCGGGGAGAGGAAGAGATCAGAGGAACTTCATTCAAGGTTCTTAGTACTCCAGACATAGTATAGTAGTTGGAAGGGAGGGAAGGAAGCCTGAAGCCTGAGGAGGTCTTTCAGGAACACCAGCCATTCTGTTGGCTCAAAGGTTTATATGTCACGTGGACAAGGTGATGTATCAGTCAGTAACTGTAAACTACCTGTAGATGTAGGCCTGAGAAAGGTCGATTCATCTAAACAATCAGGTATTTTATTGTATTATGCACATGCATTGCCTACAAGAGACAAGCAGCTCTTCTAACCTAGCCAATTCAAAGCGAAGAAAAGACAAGCACACGACCTTTCCTGCGCCATGCTGCCTGACAGTGAACGCCGCTGCATGATCTCTTCGAGTCTGTCCGACCAACTCCCGGGTTCAAGGAAAACCGAAGCAATGAACATGGCGTGTGAACAGTGATCACAAAAGCCATAACAAGAGAGCATCCAGAAAAGAAACATTCATGACATAGATCATCCAGCAATGCACTAGAAAGATATGCTGGGCATAAACAACTGGTAATTCCCAGACGAATGAGGAACCATCAGTGGTTCTGGAAAACCACAAGTCCTACTCACAAATGAGAGTTCAAGCAATCAATCATAAAAGTCATCCAACCATCTATCCATTTGACATGATAGAAAAGATCAGAAAAGAGCTAACACAGTAGGCAGAGGGATAAGAACAGGAAAGCAAAGCCGCTGGGTGTGTACAGCATGATGTTCCCAGAAATACTCACAGAAAAGAAGCTATGAAATAAAAAGAAATCCCTGGAGAACAAGCATGGACAAGAGGAATCCGGGGTTCGAAGCCTATTCCATCCACACTAATAGAAGCATGTACAAAACAAGAAGATATAAATCACAACTCCAGTTCCATGCATCAGGCCATTATCACATGTCGAAATTATCATCAACGTTGAAGATCCCGGGCTCGCCGCCTTCGCCAGTTCTCTGAACGCCACTCATGCGGTGATCCATGTGGTTGCTTGACACCTGTTGGGCTCGAGGCCATGTCTCGGTATCTTCAACCATGTGGTCGCCAGTGTCGTTCTTGAAGTGGTGGTCGATCGAGCTTTCGTTCACAAAGGTAAAGCCCTTGAAATTGGCCTGCAGACCGGGAGACAGCGGTGTCCCCGCAGGCATGAGCCCATTGGCAAGTGCGGCTGCGCGGTCGTTCAAAGAGTTGTTGTTCTCTAGGGCATTGGTAAATTCGGGGTCGAAATTGGAAGTGTCCGTATCGGACTTGAGGACAGGCTTGAAAGGAGGGATCACCTCCTTGCGACCCAGTGCCTCCCAGTCAACATCGTCAAAGAAAGGATGGGCCATGAGCTCCTTCGCGTCGCCCTTGGCGCCAAGACGGTGCTTGGGGTTCCGGTTAAGCAAGCCCTTCACAAAGTTTCTTCCCTCCGTGCTCAGAGCATCACGAGGGAAACGGACCTTGCCGAAGGCAATGTTCTTGTACATCTGCTGGGTGTCTTCGGCATAGAAAGGACTCCAGCCGCAGCACATTTCAAAGACAAGGACTCCGAGAGACCAGAAATCGACCATCTTGGTATAACCTTGTTCATCAAGCAATACCTCCGGAGCGAGATATTCGGTCGTTCCGCAGAAAGTATTTGTGGTATCATTTTGGGTGAGGTTGGCCTTGGAAAGGCCGAAATCACAGAGGGCGATATGACCATTGGCGTCGAGGAGAATGTTCTCCGGTTTAAGATCACGATACACGATGTCGTGGTCGTGTAGATGCTGTAGGGCCAAGATCAACTCGGCAATGTAAAACTTAGCACGCGCCTCCTGGAATCGTCCTTCCTTCTGCAGGTGCCAGAATAGCTCGCCGCCAGACATATAGTCCGTGACCAAGTAAAGGTCGGTGGGTGTTTGGAAGGAGAACTTCAGCCCGACGATAAAGGGAGACGCGGCCATGGCTGTTCGAACCAGAATGTTGCGCTCACCCAAAGTATGCGCAACCTCCTTCTTCTGGATGATGACCTTCTTCGAAAGAACCTTCATAGCGTAAATACGCCGTGTGTCCTTCTTTTTCACTTGATACACCTGGCCAAAAGTTCCCTTTCCGATAAGCTTCAGGATTTGAAAGTCGTTCGGTCCCACCTGCTTTCTCTCTGTCTTCTCGAAATGCATCTCCAGGTGAATCTCTCCGGATACCTGAGAGTCACCCGCCGCACGGGAAGCCAAAGGAAACCAACCTTCCAGGCGGCTGTTGTCTTCCATCAGATTGATACATAGTCGCACGTGACCAAGAAAATCTTCATGGTTGTTCCGATCATAGACGGACACATCAATTTCCGACTCGTCCCCGAAAACGTCGCTGTTCAGTATCAGCGACTGTCGGAAACTTGGACATAAGAGCCATATGACATAAAACACGGAATGAACTTACAAAGTTGCTTCGTGATTCCAATGAGGATCAGTCACGGGAGCCCGTCCGCCCCTCATGTCGGGACCGTCCAGCGCGCTGTTGTTGCTACTCTGTCGACTTTTCATCGGGATCGCCATCGGCCGTCCGGCTTCGGGTTCCGAACTCTCCTGTTCCTTTTGCTGCCGTTCCAGCGAAGCGTCTTCTTCCTCTTGGGCACTCTTCGAAATCGCTTCGTTCCATTCGAAAACACACACAACATAGGGATCAAATCCAGGTCGCAGTCCCCTGGCCTCAGAAATCTTGACAAACAACTTGCCCTTCAGTGGGGCCACGGGCGGGCCGTTGGATGGCGACGGGGTATCTCTCTCGGGGGGGAATGCCTCGTTGAGTTTCCCGGCAAGCTCGTCGGTTGAGCTTGTTTCATCGCCAGACTGGGGAGGTACGGGAATTGATGTTGGGGGAGACGATGTGACCGGCTTCTTGTCCGATTGCGATCCTTCGTTGGACATGGCCCGGGGAGTGAGTGGGGGTGTGTTCTTAAAGCGCACAAGGTCCGACACGGTTCCAGTTAGCTTCGCCAGATTCTCAGAAGTTATAGAGACAGGTGGTTTTTCGTGTTCGAATAGGGGGGCATCCGCCAAACATAGGGCATCTGACATGTAAGGAGGAAGAGAAGGGTTGGAGAAGTGTGTGGCAAGGACAGGGTCGTCAGAGACGCTGGAGACTGGCAAAGAGGTATGACGACGGGCTGGAGATTCAGAAGAAGACATGCTCCCGGCAGGCGAGAGATAATTCTTCAACGTAGTGAAAATAGAACTCATGCCTCTGTCCGAGGTAAAAGAACCAGATCCATTCTCATCCGACTCTTTCTGCAGAAGGGAACAAGCGGAGTGGTACGGGGGTGTAGGTAGGTTCGTGGGGGGTAATGTCTCTGGTACTATCATATTCGTCTCAAGATTCTGATCCGGCGAAGCGACAGATAACTTGGTGTCCATAACCTCCGGGCGCTCCATCAAGACAAAGGAGTCCGAGGGTGAGGAATTGTGACCAAAAATTTGAGAATCGCGACCTCCTCCAGCGGACATATCCGACTGGAAAGAATACGCGGAAGCACGAGTCTCAGAAGAAGAACACCGGGTGTTGGGGCGACGAGTGTTATTATTTGAGGGAGAACCAACCTGGAAGTAACTGGAACTTAGGGAGGGCAGACGCTTATCTGCTAGATCGGGCTGTGGAGTCGAAATTCCGGTTGGCGTCGGACTGTTTGAACCGATCGAATCTTGGTTGTCTTCCTCTTGCACACCGCTGCTATTGAACTAGTTAGCCACCGCAGAGGAAAATGAAGACTTGTTAGATCGGCCGCGACACGGAAAGCAGTAAAATCGCAAAGCGCCTCGAACATAACGACTAGATGACAAGAGATCGAATAGATGGCTTTGGGGGAATAAAACTTCAGGGCGGTGCAGATTTGAGCCAAGACGATAAGGATACAAGACTTGGCGTCATTGGCCTATCGTCGTTGACTCATGATGCATGCAATATCACCCGGAACATAAGTGACATGTAAGGAATGAGTAGCATGAGGGCATTCAGGTTCGGAGTGTAAAGGCCGAACCTTGGTAATCCTCATCGCGAGATCGCGACCAACTGGTGGCGGATGAAGTATCCATCCATAGTAGCAGACTCACCTCCGGGGTATGGGCTGCTTCAACATCTCCGCATCTCCACGCGGTTGGGTTGCACTCTGAGCAGCAGCCATGATTATGTTCCCATCCGACAACCAAATCCTCCGCCTAGCGCACCGTAATGGAAGATCGTCGGTCTAGACGTTGCGACGCGAGGGATGACGTAGTGGAGCGTGAGGTGAGTCGAGGCCGACTAGCGAGCGAAAAATCTCTCCTCCGGAAAATGTAGGAAAAGAGATCTTAAGTGGAAAACGTTTGTCGGGGAGAATGGTGTTGGGTGAGTATAGCCCAGGGGAATTTGCGGGATGTTGGATCCGATCGGGTTCGGATGACAAGGCGACGTGAGAAGGATGGGGAGGGGTAGAAGATTAGAGAAGGCGGGATTAAATGACCTGTTGGGTGGTAGGAAGGTGTTAAAAGCAGAAGAGCCAGAAGTGGATCCGAGCGAGAGAAAATGTTGAAAGAGGCGGAGGCGGATGAAGTCAGGCGCAGATTAGGGGGGGGGAATTGAAGTGGAATTGCAGTTGATGGGGGGGTTGAATAAAAGGGAAGGGAACTGGGTAGGGTAGGGTAGAAGGCTAAGACTACCTAGTAGGTACGGTAGGGGAAGAGGGGGGGCGAATAATAATGCCACAGGCCACGAAAAGAGAGAGAGAGAGAAGAAGAACGAAGAAGTGGTTTTTTTTTTCTTTTTCGCCCAGAAAGGAACCCAATGAGTTCGTCCCTTTTTTTTCTTCTTCTTGATTATCGTTCTCTCTCTCAGCTTGGGGGCGAGCTGAGGAAACCCGAAGAGACAAGAGACAAGACACGAGGATGAAAATGAATCATTGGAACTTACAATTACTGCCCGTCGTCAATGTGGGTTGCAGATGGAGCCTTAGCGTTAATCAGGTCCAGATGGACAAATGGCGGGCGGACACCGGCGGATAGCGGGTTCGGTTGGTGCAGTGAGTGGGTTGAATTCAGGTAAGGTAAAGGTAGGTAGTTGATGGATAGATAAATCGTGAGTCGGTTGCTCGTCTGATCGATTTATATAACCCTGTCAAGGATACGAACACATCAAATGTTAGAAATAGAAAGAGAGAGAGAGAGAGATCTTTCATGGTTCACACCCTTCAAGAATTCTGGCAAATGTGGAAGTTGATAAGTGTGGAAGCAAAGGGTGGTGGCGTTCATGCAGTCCCAAAAAAGAAAAAAAGAGAGAGAGAAGGAAAAACAAAAAATGAACCACCTCCAGTCATAGACTCAAGGTGCCGCTGAAGCCGCTGAATGGATCAGGGGACTTGCAGGAAACCAAAGGGGAATGAACTTCAAAAATGCGGACAAAAAAAGCAATAGAAAGAAGGTTAAAGATCAATGAAGGCGTGGGCTGGATTACGGGGAAATCGAACCAATGGTGAGGGGAAACCACAAACCAGGTGAATATCACACTTGTAGATAGAAGAAGTAACAGTCATGCGATGGCCGAAGAGAGTAGGTAGTATATCGCACTCAATGACAAGTACAAGCAGACACTTGTGGTGATGCTGGGGTATACAATAAGGCCAAGCGGGAAATTGCTACAACGAAGACAACAATCAATCAATCAATCATGCATGAACAATGATGAGGGGGGGAAAAGAAGTCTGAGACAATTGATTAGAGGTGGGCAAGAATGTTGTATATATGTTGTTGTAGGTTTGTTGGCTTGTAACAGAGCTTATAGTCCAGGGGCTGTTGAACGGCAATGAAACACAATTCTTGCACCTACCTTAATGCGGAGTTGCCTTAAGCAGAAGAAGATAAGTTGATGATGGAGGCAAATGCCACCTTTTGGGGACTCAGGAACAAATCACAAACAAGCAAGGCAAGAGGCCTCGCGCGGAGTGGAGATGGCGGTGGTTTGGACAAATGGAGAAATAGAATCGGGGGTTTGGGTTGGAGCCACTTGGTGAAGTCAACCACAAACCGACTCGCAGGGCAGCAACATTATGGTCCTTTTAGGTATTACCGCCAGTGCTCCAGCTTGCCAGCAAAGTGGATGGATGAATCGTAAGGGGAGGAAGAAGGAGCCGTGATAATAGAAGTAGTAGTAGCGGTAATGGGAATGGTAATGGGAATGATAGTACAAAAGAGCAATAGTAGTAAAAAGTACTCCGTAGGTAACAGCCGCAGAAGAACAAGAATAAATGGACCCAAAACAATAGCTGCCTTGGTAGTTCGAAATGGGGCCTGAAACCGACGGAATGGACGGACAGAAACAAGCAAGCAAACAAGCAGGAATTCAAATCCTAAACCAAAGTCATCGATCGCATCGCATAGAACTCCTCGGGGAAAAGACAGAAGAGGGGAGGTGGGGGGAGGAGTCATCTGAAGATAAATATGAAGCCCGAACGTTTATTGTCCGGTCCGGTCAAGGAAGCAAGAGCTTCAAGCCGCTGATGACTGCAAGAAGGTCTGATGATGAGCAGCCACTCAGTGCACCACCCTGCATGATTTGCCTCTTGACTATTTGGGATCAATGATGACTGATTATCCGCCCCCGGTGCCCCCCCGGTGAGCGTCACTCCATGGTTCATGGGGGAGAACCGGGCATTCTCGAAAGTCTGCCATTTTTTTCTCCTTCCATCTCTGCATCTCTGCGTGTGGTCGGTAGTAATCGGTCCGAGTAAGGGGATCATCGAGATGCCGTTCAACCACAGCTCAGGACGTATCAATTCAGATCTATGCGCGATCGATCTTCCATCTGTCCCTTGATATTTTCTTGGATCTGGTGTCAACTAATTCGTTCCTCCTTCCTTCCACCAATACCATGGAAGACCGGGCTTTCATTCTACTTTCCGGGCAACACCATCACCCTCTGACAGCGGTCCCCGCGATACAGGAAGTCTATCCAAACTGTACAACCCCCGGTTCCTCAGCGGTGCTATAGTATAGCTTTTCTCGCCCTAGGCTTATCCGCTAAGCGCCGCGCGACCTAAAGCTCTGCAATTAAGAGCTTCCGGATGATAAGTCCGCCCGCCACACTCACTACCACCACCACCACCACCTTTAGTCCATCCGTTCGTTGCCTTGCCGGCAACTGCAACGGGGTGGGGTTCTCCTCGGCGACCTAACGCTATCAACGCAGGTCATTGAAAATGGATGATTGATTGACAGATTCTTGTCGGCGGATGAGGGGTGGATGACTCGATCATTTGTTTGGCGATGATGCTATCCACTTGAGCTGCAGGAAGCTGTGACATTTCATCACCGATGTCACCTTTGGCTTGTCGCCTATGGACTACTAAAGGGGATTTACTTCCCTAGTACTCCGTAGCTCTCGACTGGACCGGGAGTGGACCGATTACCTCCTTAGGAATGTCTCGCTTCCTGAAATGGTTGCCTTGGCTGTCATGGAAAGTAGATTCTCGTCCGTCCGAGTACTGTCCTGTCCTCCCTTGCCGTGACAGCCACCGGAAATCGGCTCACCTTGCTGAAGAAGTTTCGATCAGGGATAATTTACAAGCCCTTAGGATGATAAGGGATGCGATTTTGTGACATCACACTTCCGCGGAGGATTTCCAGCTCGTGTTGTTGTGGTCGCGGTCAAAGCCGGATTATCTCAGATGGAAGGGCATAACTTACATAGCCTTGCCCGGCTGAGATGATGGTTACTCTGCAGCATACATGAATCTATTTCGGGAGTAGTATAGCCGCATGCCGCATTTTACGTACAAGCAAGCCTTCGATGTCGAGTCTTCGCTATATTATATTGTACTGTTAACTGTCGATGTCATCCTCAGACTTTCCGTGCATTCCTGATTTCTTAGTCAGATGCCCTAAGTTGACTACGAGTTGCGCAACAGCCTCCCCCTCCCTCCCTCCCCACTGGATTCGCTTTTATCCCAAATGATTAGAAGTAAGATGCCCATGATGTTGATAATAATGATCCTCGTAAAAAGAAAAAAACCCCTCCATCGGAAACTAGCGGGATTGCCGGGCTGGCCATCTCCTTGCATGCGCACCTCACGAATTTCAGGGCCGCTGAGCATAGTACATACATGGTCGGTGGGGAAGCTCTGTGCCCACGCCATACAATGGCTATCTACTTAGTATTACTGCAAGCTACCGACTTTCGCGCGTCATCGCAACAGTAGCCGTGGGGAGGAGAGCGGAGCAGGATAGTTGATCACCCAAGACAGCTGGTTCGACGGCAGTGACAGCCGAGGGGACCCAGTCAGTCAGCTTGAGTTTTTGGCCTTAACGCAAGCTCTAGGGTGGGGGGAGATCACTCCATAATGCATTGTTGTTGACTTTTATCAGGACGAAGGTAAAACACAGCTTGCAGCTGCGCCCGCGGATCGAAACGATATCTCCTGTTGAGCAACCTCCAATAGTAATAGGGGTGGCCCATGTAGAATTTACTGATAGACTTTCTTCCTCCCGGCTTCTAGTCCAAAATCCTGCTGCGCAGTCCCCAGTGTCACCACCGGCCGTTTGAGCGATCTAGGGTTGTTGCTTGGGTCGGCAAGGGCGACCTGTGATCAGTGAGGCCGGTCACCTGCAGCAGAAGCTGTGTAAGCGCGATCGCCGGGCCACACGCAGCAGCAGAAGAAGATCCATTGCTCCGGAGTAAACCACGCCGTGGAAGAGATAAACACTACGGCGTACTCAGTATACGACAGGATCGCCCTTCCAACGCGATCAACATGATTGCACGAGGGAAGGTCCCCGACCACCCCTCAGAGAGATGCATCTGATATTCAACCCATGCGGAGAAGAGGCACCCTATCATGGTGGGGTTGGGTTGGAGATGGGGGCAGATAGGAGGGGCAAAGGTAAGAGGGGTTTCAGAAAGTGTCGAAAAGTCAAAAAAGAGAATGTCCACCGCCTTTTCTCTGTACAGCATGTGAAGCTGGGATGAAGCGCAGGCGATAAGTTGTTACGTACCTTGTTAATAATACCAGTGGTGAGTTAATGTCTGTGCTTAGCTTATCGCGATAACCCAGGGTGGTCGCTCAAGCCCTCATTGAGCAGCAGTATGCAGTGCTCCTGGACCTGCTCATAACACCCAGTAAAAGTCCACCTCTTGCCATCCACGGAAAATCCCGCATACTCCTCCTGCAACACATGGTGGGGAGGAGCCCGAAATGTCAATTGAAAGCCCGTAGATAAGTTTGAGAGGAGGTTTTCCGGAAAATCAGAACTCAATGCAAGCGCTAGTTAAGTGTCGGCGATCGACGGGGCAAAGGAAGCGATGACATCATTCGGCAGCGAGTGTCAATGTGATCGCGCCATTGAGGAGGGCAGAAGTGGAGGAAAGGGAAAAGAATTGGAGAAGGGGAAGGAAGGGGAAACAGAAGTTGGCACGTGGCAAGGCAACATCTCCCTCATGCCTGAGGCAGGAAGCGCAGTCTTTCAGTCTCAAATCATGTGATATGAAGCATTGTCGGCCAAACCAAAGATCCGCGTCCGACCCCCCTCTTGGTTTAGCGCGAAGGGCCTCTTCCTCCAGTCCAACGATCTGCCCTTACTCTGTTTGGCGTCCCCGTTCCCTCCTTCCATTCACTCCAACCGGTCGCTCGCTATCAGTCACGATGGCCCGCAAACTTCGAGCGGCTGCCCAGGCAGCAGCTCAGTCAATGAGTATGATAGTCCCTCTCTGCCTTTCCCGTTTATTCTTCTTTTGCTGCTTACTAGGGCGTGCGAAATTGAATCCATGATGAGCGCGAATATTGATTTCCGTTTAGGGAATGCCGCACCTCCGCTCCCCGATGCCTCTGACGAAGAGATGATCGAAGCACCGCCGTCGCGTGGCTCCTCGCCTGCTATGCCAGATCCCGGAGATGCGTCGGACAAGGATCCGGATGTGGAAGGTCCACCAGACCCGGTCCAGGAAGACGAAGAGGCGGCAACACCTGCACAAGATTCCAACGCGCCATCACGGGGCGACACACCAACTCGCATGGGAGGTCGCATCTCAGCCATCCCGCGCAAGCGTCGCATAGGTCGCCCCCCCAAGAACCGTCCCCCAGACTGGGATGCGCCCGACGACGGTTCCGCCCCCGCGCCGATTCATGTGAGCACGCCTGTCAAGAGGAGACGAGGACGACCGGCTGCCAGCGGTGGACGTTGGGCGCGTAATCGCGGACCGTCGCATGTGACGCAGGTTCCAATCGACAAGGAAGGAAACATGATGGATGTCATCGACGATGAAGTAGCCCTGCCCGACGATCCGGAGGGTGAGACGAAGGTCGACAAGTGCGGAAATCTGCTGGGTGGCCGAGACTACCGAGTTCGCGTATTTACCCTTCTTAACCGTGGCGACCGGAAGTACATGTTGTCTACGGAGCCGGCCCGCTGCATCGGATTCAGGGATTCATATCTGTTCTTCCAGAAACACAAATTCCTGTACAAGATCATCATCGACGATGACGCGAAGCGCGATTTGATCGAAAGAGAAATCATCCCCCACTCCTACAAAGGTCGAGCTATCGGTGTGGTCACTGCCCGGTCCGTGTTCCGGGAGTTTGGCGCCAAGATTATCGTTGGAGGTAAGAAGGTCGTCGACGATTATCATACCCAGGCCGCGAGAGAGCGGGGAGATGTGGAAGGTGAACTCGCTGTCCCCGAGGACAGACTCCCCGCCCCGGGAGAATCTTATAACAAGAACCAGTATGTCGCATGGCATGGAGCCAGTAGCGTCTACCACACTACCACACCCGCAGCCCCCTTGCCCACGGGTAAGGTGGTGGATTCGAAGAAGCGCAAGGTCACAGTCACAGGCGACAATTGGATGCTTGAGCACGCTCGCGAAGCAAGGTATGTGTTGTCTTATGCCTTGACTTGGCTAGTTAGACTATACTGATTGTACGGATACAGCAACTTCAACAGCCTTCTCTCCCAGACCCGTCGCATGAATCTCGATGGTCAATATGACATCCACACCAACCTCATGCAGTACCCAAAGATCATGCAGCCCTCTCATGCTCGCTGGGAGCGTGTACCGCCTCCTGACCCGCGCCTTGCGAGTCGACTGGCACAGGGAATGTCGACACTCAGGTTGACGAATGGTAAAGACACCACTGAGTCAACCGTTATGGCGGATAAGGAAGCCGATGAGTCGATGAATGACGCCAGCGACACGACGGCAGTAGCAACAACCGAACCGACCGACCCTGAAACCACTACCATCTTCTCCTCTGTCCCCATGGCCCTCTCTCGTCGCTTCGCCATCCACGATGTCCATTTTGAAACCGCTCCGTATTCAGGTCTCGGCGTCCCCGGCCCGGACGGTGATGTCCACGATGTCGGCTCCAATGGATTCCTCAGCGTCGCGGATCCAAAGAATGCCGAGTTCATGAGCCCCGAAATCATCGCGGAGCTCCCCTCTGACTGCCAGGAAGCTCTTCTTGATGCCGCCGCAAACGAATTGCATTGGAAGTCGAAATGGGCCAGCGAGGCCACTGACGGAGCTCGTAGCAATCCGCTCAAGAGCTACGCCTGGTTCCCTTGATGTGTGGCACGTTCTTCTTCCCCTTCCCAGGGCCAATCCTGCAGGCAATTCGAATAGCTAGCTATTCTGAGCCATACCCCATCACGTTTGGAGAGCCATTGCAAGGAATCAGCTGCCCGGGGATGGATGAAAAGTATTACGATAAATGTTCTTTTTCCGACTACTGATCATGCAACGGCGTCTTCTTTTCCCAGGTCTCCTTACATATCCAAGTGTTCATCCTTTCGCTCACAAATTCAATCCAATTCGGCACAGGGACGGAGGTGTCAGGTTTCCACGCGTTCTTACGGATCGTTCTCTCATTCCCCTTTTTCACCTTTTTTCTCTTTTAATTTTGCAGAAGGGTAACATCTCCTTGGAGTTGGCGCTTTCCGATTCATATCAATCGATCAATTGGGTCCCCTGAAATGTGTATTAATAGCTTTCTCAATCTGATAGCCGAAGCTTGACTTGCGTCGTCTTTACTCTTTTTGGCCCTTGGGTAGGGATATTCCTTTCGATACGTATCTGCCTACCCTCGCATGGGAAATGTCTGTTGAACGGGAGATGCCGGTTGAATGGGAGTTGCCTGAGCGTAGACGGCCAGGCAGCGACCTATACTTCATTACACCTCGGCTCATACTCAGTAATACCTCTCGACGCAACGTTCGGAAAAACACCGACCATTCAAGCGCAGAAAGAGCAGTCAACAAGCAGACACCGTAACAATCGAAGTGATTCAGCCTTAGCATTTAGCATGATGTAGCTCATAATTCAAGAGCGCCGAGATCAGATCTTCCACATGGTCGAGCTGAGCTGACCGACCGACCCGCATCCCCGACCCGTGACCGAATCAACTGCCCGAGGTCCCATGGACCGTGCGCCAGACGAGTGTGGTGCAATCAATCTAAGCAGGCAGAATGAGAACCCCTCCAGGCTCCAGCATGATGATTTCTGGTCTGTCTTGGTTTCGGCCCGAAGAGCGGAGGGTTTCCGGGGCCTCGATACATATCAGCGCACGGGCATTGAGATTAATTCAGTGGATTTAGGCAGTAGTCCATAGTATCTAGTTGTAGACATTGATTCATTCATTCCATTCCATCATGCGAATGTAGTAGTGGTGGTGGTGGTGGTAGTAAGTGGTAGTGGTAGTGAGAACAAGAAAATGGGCAAACGCGGCGCAAACGCGGCTCAACTCCAAGACGCAAAAGAGAGAAAGAGATAGGAAGTGTGTGAAAGAGCAAAGCAGACATCAAGAAAAGGCGCAAGGGCAGACGGCACGGAATATTCTTAAGGTACGGGGGACAAGATGAAAGCAAAGGAAAAGGGGGTGCACAGCGCCCCCGATCCCCATTTATCCCATGGCCATCTCGGCGCGAAGCTTTTCCAGCTCTGCTTCCTCGTCGTCTTCCTCGATGTGCGTGGGTTGAGTTTTGACTAGAGGTTTGATGTTGTTAGTTTTTTGACTTCCAGAGATTGAGCTTGGTGGGGGGATAAAGGGGAAGTGAACTCACGTTCTCCGTTGGCCGCGGCGGGTAACCGGTTGAGCTGATCTGCGACGGGCACGGTGCCGGTCTTGAGCATGCGCTCGTCCATCGCCTCCTGCTCCAGACCCTCGAGCTCCGCCTCCAGATCGGCCTCGTCCGGTTGTTCGGTGATGGAGCTGCTTGTGATGGCCTGGGCGATCTCCTCGCTGAGTTGGTGCTGTTCGCGGAGTTTGTCCCTGGACAAAGTCCCCAGCCAGATATGATTAGCCCCCTCTGCGCCGCCACTCCAACCATAACCTGTATAGATACGTACATCGTCTCATCCACCTTGTCGATGGTCATCGAGCCATGGATCTGCGTCATCGCCGCGCCGGCCGCCTTCATAGCATTGAGAGTCTCCTGGTTGATGTTCGCCGCCTCGATCGAGTAGATCTGCTGTTCGAGCTGGACGATCTGCGCGGTCGTCTGCTCGAGGTTCTTCTCGTGGTTCTTCTTCCGCCGCAGGGCGTTTTTGGCCGCTGTGTTTAGTTCTGTGTATCAGTCGTCTCTGTGTTTGATGTTTATTGTACCACCCCCGCCACCGTTTCCCCGGACACACACACACACATATACGGTGGTCACAGGAAAGAAAACAACATACCGGTCTTATTCGTCGTCACGTTCTTCCTCGCAATCGCATCCTGCTCGTCCATCTGGCTTTCGAGATACTTCTCGCGCTTCTGGAGCATGTCCAGCTGCTCGCGGAGCATCAGGATCGCCTCCTTGGGCGCATCTTTCCGCTTCTGAGCGGCCGCTCCGCCGAACCAGGACCACATATTGTTGATAAGGACTGTGTGTGGGAAGGGAGAGGGTCTAGAACGTGTGTGTGTGGAAGAGGGAGTATCCCTATAAGCGTCTGCGTCTCACACCGCTCCGCAGTATAAAAGCTCGAGAGGGAGAGGGGGGGGGTGGTTGTTGGGGAGGAGCGGCGAGTTTCCTTGGAGTGGGATGGAAGGCGGTCGAGGAGGTGTGAGTGAGTGGGATGAAGTCGCAACAAGTGGATCTCACTCGATCGGACCCGGGAGTTGGTGACGGGATATGGGAGGTGGAAATCTGCAAGTCTGTCTGAAACAAACAGAAAACCAAATACAGGACAGTGTCTAGAGTTAAAAGCCGGTGCAGGAGGCAGAAGAGTGAGGAGCGAGAAGGCAACGAACTCAGGTTAAGTTGGATGATAGACTAATCCGCCTGCTTTTGGTTTTCCCCTCGTTTTGGCCCTATGACATACGCGCTAAGCCTATCGGGGAGGGGTCTGTCACGTGTCCACGTCATTCCCGCTGCTTCGATGTCTTCTTCAGATTTCCTTCCCGCATCAACTCATCTAAATACACCGACTATGGATGGCACGAAGAAATCTCAATAACCGTCCGAAGGGATGAACGGCCCCCTCCCTTCAACCCGCAGTTTTCTCTCTGACCTTCCCTCCCTCCCGGCTGATTCGAAAGTCCGATTTCTCGGTTGGTGCGTCGGAACTTGCCCTGATGTGCAACCACTATCCCTGCATAGAATTTATATAGATCCGTGATGATTCATTTGCCTTCCTTTTGAACCTCGCGCAACCTCAACTCGACCGTAGAAGCAGAAGCTAATTCAACTCATTAGCGTGAGGACATACCGGATCCGAACAGGCCACCTCGTCCTAGAGCACAACTATCCCCACCGTAAACCCCCGCAAGAGCCAGCCTCGGTGTTGGTCGACGTCAATGCCGTGCTAGAATCGGTCACGGCCGAGGAACTGCGCGTGGGGGCGTGGGTGACTGTGCTCGGGTATGTGAGAAGAAGGAAACCAAGTCAAGACGCCGATGATGCTGGCCCTGCCTCTGTGTTTCCGACTATCTACGTCGAAGCTGTGCTGGTGATCCCGGCGGGTGCTGTGGCGTTGGGAGAGTATGAGCGGATTCTTCGGGACTCATTGGAGATCGAACGGCGAGTGAGGAGCGCGGGTTGACGTGAAAGTGCGTGTGGAGGTGATGGAGTATTACATCCAATCTCAGCATCTACGTATGCCCTGATGATCAGAGCCATGCTATGGTAGTCTGAACATTGCACTCGGGTTTCACAGTAGGGGTCATGGTATAAGTTCGAACCATACACCTGGAGCGCCAATTTTCGGTTTCAGTCATGCACAGCCTTTTTTCTTTAAGGAAACACATGAGCCTATGATTATTTCTCCCCAATTCATGCATAAGTCTCAATGCGAGAAAAGCCCCTTCCCTTTCAAACCTCCATCTTTGTTTTCTCAGACACAGCCCCCCTCTCACCTCGTTGCATTTGACGCTTTCGTTTCATCTCCAAATGCTTCTTGTCCTCCTGCATCCGCCGAATGAGAGTACTCCTCTCTCGGATCTTGTATCCATACTTATAGAACACGAACGGAATCGGGACAATCAGAACCTCCAACAATCCCAGCAACGTACCAGACCAGTTCGGCCCGATGCCCGAGTACATGTACGTCCCCACCAGAGGCAACACGCCGCCCAGGATACTTCGAATGACTGAGTTACCTGCCATGGCCGACGCCGCATAGACGCCATAGCTGCCCGCGAGATAGTTTGTCGCATAGATGAAAACCCCCGTGTTACCCGCACCGAAGGGGATTCCCGCGAGGATCGGGACGATCCAATGGACTGAGGCTGGAGAGCCGGTCCACGCAAACCAGAGCTCCCCGGCGGGGATTAGAAGCGCGGAGATACAGACGATCGACACCATGGCTTCGGGGGCGGGCTTGCCGGTTTCCGGGTCGATCTTGTGGCTATTGATCATGCGGCGGATGAGCGGTTCGCAGGCGATGGTAATAAGGCACCCGGTACCGATTCCTAGAAAGGCCAGGCCGGATAAGCCGAGAGACCAGCCGCGGATCTGACGGAAGACAATGGGGTAAGCTGTGAAGCATAGGTATAGAATGCCGTAGACAATGGCAATGTAGATGTTCCAGAAGATACTGTAGAAGATACCACGTTAGTCTCACGCATCCGGAGAGTGCAGAAAGAACAGCTCACCAGATCGGCTCGGTGACGGCCATGACAAATGGACGACTCAGGTTGACCGTCAGCAATTCCTTCAGGCTAGCCTTCTGGTCGTAACGGCACCACCAACGCGATTCACTAGTTTCTTTGCGCAAACGGGCCGCCTTCTGCTGGAGGATAATGGGCCCATAGGTCTCCTTGAGTATGCACGAAAGGACGAGTGCAACCCCTGACAGGATCAAAGCAATCCAATCCATCCAACGCCAGCCCAAGTACTGCGTCACGAACCCTCCAACTATAGGACCGACCACTGCATTTATTGTCAACCTTTTCTGATCTCCGACTCTCAGATCGAACATTTGCGCATACCTGGACCATTGAGGGGACCGATACTCCAAATCGACATTGCCAGCGCGCGCTGATCATCGTGCGATATATCCGCAACCATTCCTGGCGCCGTCGAAATCATCACACTGCCAAAAAGCGCTCCAATAAAGCGGCACACAATCAGGGTGGCTAGATTCTTGCTGACTGCGCAGGGGATGATCATGATTGTGAAGACCGCAAGGCAGAAGACAGAAACGGGCTTTCGCCCGTAGAGTTCACTCAAGGGAGCCATGAACATAGACCCGATGGCAAGCCCAATCAGGTACATGGTCAGCCCCAGAGTGACCACTGTGTTTGAGGCGCCAAACTCGGCGGCAATTTGCGGGATACCAGATGTGTAGGAGGTCGAATAGAGGACTCTGGTATTTAAGAAAGAGCAACGTTAATCCTGGAAACGTAGGGATGGATGGTTATAACTTACATAATTAGAGTGTTATACGAAAGAAAGAACATCGCCATGGCTTTGTATCCGAGTGACCAGTTCTTTGGGTTGGTCCTATCGAATTCATCCTCCCAGTCCACCTCATAGTTCGGGTCGGTAGTCCCAGTAGTGCCAATCGATGTCACTTTTCGCGCTAGTGAGGGTATCGAAATGCGCGATGTCCTCGTATTGATGTTGACCAGAGCCTCTATCTGATCGACCGTCTCGTCGGAAGACGTTGTTTCAGCAATGGAGTGGGCATATCTCGTGGTGGTCTCCTCCTCGCTAGGACGAATGCTTTTGTGGACATCTGGGGGAGGAGTCTGCGGGGACGACATGATCTTTGCTGGCTGTTATGACAGCCGAGGCACCGGTGTGAGTCCGGTATATGACGTGCAAAACTAGAGACTTACTCTATATAGCTATGTATTAGATATTAAGACTAGGAATGAGGTTCCATGAGCTGAGTGGTTTTTAAGGCCTTCAGGATGTGGCAGTAAAATTGTTCTCCGGTTTCGTACGATAGGATAGAGGTCGTTAGGAGCTATCACATAGATAGCGTTCAGGTTCAGGTGTACCAGGGACCTGGAGGTTCAGCTTGACAGAGCTAAAGAGGTGTGAGGAGTGGCGAGCTCGAGAATAAAAGTCCAGAGGGGCCAGGCACTGGAGCGAGAGCTAGCCCTCTTGAAGGAGTGGGATTGACATGGACAAGGACTTTTTTTTTGAAGATTAGCGGCCCTGGAACTCTTGCTAACTCGGTTGAGGAATACAATTTAGGCTTAAGATTGGCGAGAGAGCAACGAGAGAGTGGGGCAACAATCTTGCTGATAAGACCTTGGCGATAGATTGTAACTTCTCTATTACTTGACCACCGGTATCGCATGTCAGTATGACTCGATGATCTGGCGCTCGTCGCTTGTACCAAGAGGGTCTGCAGTACGGAGTAGTTTCGGGATTTGATCGATCGCTACCCTTGTCAGTAGGGTAGGTCAGGTTCCTTTGCATAGCAATATTCCCAGGATGCCAGATTGGTGCTCCTGCTTCGATCCCCGGTCTTACCCCAGATCATGATGGAGCTCATATGAGTACGTACGACGTACGTACTCATAGAAATTAAACTCATGGGTCATCCCCGTGGAGAGGTGGACACTGGACACAATCTGGATTCTGGAGAATCGATTCAATCGAGTGATTAACACCCACCACATCCATGCAATGACTGGAAAAGCAAGCACGTTACAGTCATTTACAGGCACGAGCCAATCAACGAACTCAGACAGAGATCGCAGGCCGGGTCCGGTTTGCCGCCCGTGCCGGTTTGCCGATCGACCTACAGGCGTCGAATGGTTCTTATTTCGAGGCCTTGCTCGGTGTCCAAGGTTAATATGAGTCCTCCGCGTGTTTGGGCCCTCAATTGACGATCACGAGTGCTGATTTGAGAGGATTTCAATACACCTGAGCCTTGGCAATGTCCCGTTGTTGTTGACTCGTCCCATAAAGTTATTCCCTCCATTATGCGGTTTTTGAAGGCCCATGGAGCGCTGGGAAGCTGGATCAAAGGTGTTTAAAATGTGGGATTTCGTGTGCTATTAAAAGCACCCGGTCTCTATGATCTAGAGCCATGGCGAATGGAAAAAGTATAAGCTGTGCTCTCAAAGGCATCAGCAACTGCCCCGAGTCAGACTAACAAGATTCGGGACCCACCGAATGAGATATACGGAGTAGAGTGTTCTCTATTTTCTAGACTGGACCATTGTTAGATAGAGGGCCGCATCGTTCATCTTAGTTAGCTGGGCTCGGATGATCTCCACAGACTGAATCTCATCGAGGCTCACCACCATCAAACGGAGGATTTGGTGTTCACAGTCGCTGACAGATACTGAGTAAGTTAGGTGCTGTACAGTACATCGTACGTAGGCACCGGATAGATTTAAGACATTCCGGAAGATCAAATGGAGTCTCGGACATTTAACCTTGAAGGGACTGACGACCCATTCGTGCTCGGAATCATCACGAGCAAGAATCCGGCCAATTCGAGGTAGAATCACGTGGGTGCATGTGACATGGTCTGGATTACTCCGTGCATGCAACAATATACTCTGCTCACCAAGTTCAACATCCCATTTACCATCCCATTCCCCGTCGCAAAAGTGGTTGAGCAGCAGCTGTTGGTGAAGAAGCAATGGTCAAGAGCGATATCAGGCAGCTTGGAGCCATGGTATGATGCTACACTCTATTCGTTTCAATTATCAATGGAATGCTGAGGATGGTCAAAGCTCACTCTCAATGTCCCGCGGACACCGCGGGATGAACAAGCACCGCGCTTGTGAGAGAGATCGCTCTCCTTTCCACTATCGCACTTCAGTTCCACAGCAAGCTCCATACCTCCAACTTCCAACTTTCAAGGCCTCCACTCCTCAGTAAAGGTCCGTGACATGCCCGGTAGAAGGCTCCGGTCAACCAACGAAAGGCTTCAGCTTGTGGATCGCGGCATCGCTTTCTAACCGAGGCGACTAAATTTGGATCCCGTTCGAAGCGAACTCAACGCCCATGGCTCGAACCGCCATGGTGCTGCCCCCGATAGGCTTGTCGCTCAGGGACACGGCTCAATGCATTGGAATTAAATATCTACCTTGCCTCGAACCCTTTTCCAAACTGTCCATTTCTTGGAGTCATGGACCCTATGCCGCCCATCATATAGAGTCAAGCCCGCCACCTTTGCGCTCAGTATAGCCCAGTTTTGGCCATGCTTCCTGCATTAGTCGCCGTGTCCGGCCTGACCTTCCTCTACCTCTATCATGTCAATCGAGGCATGACTGAGGTTCCGGAGGAAGTCCGCCGCCTGTCTCCTCGCCGTTGGACAGCCGAAGAGATCAAGTCCGCCTACGAGGATGCGATTCGTAACCCTGTGGATGTCGAAAGCAGGCTGCCTCCCAAGCAGAATCGTCGCTACATTGTGATTGGTGGATCGGGTATGTCTATAGCCCTGAGCTGCCAGCAGAAAATGTCCCGAGACTGCGGATGCGCTGCGAACGCTAGCTGCCATACCAAAGGGGGTCCCATCTGCAAGAAGCACCTTCTAACACATGCTAGGACTTGTCGGGAACTGGATTGTCACACACCTGCTTGCTCGGGGCGAGAACCCGGCCGCTATCCGGGTTCTAGACCTTCAACCACCTCGTCGCGAGATTCTCGACCAGGGCGTCACGTTCTTCAAGACCAACATTGTCGACGAGGAGGCCGTCTCGAGCGCCTTCGCGCACCCATGGCCTGAAGCCGTGGCAGCCCTGCCGTTGACCGTGTACCACAACGCGGCCGTCATCCGGCCCGCCGAGCGTCACAAAGCCTTCCTATCACGGTGTCGCAACGTGAACGTGACCGGCACCGTCAACTTGCTGAAAGCTGCCAAGAAGCACGGCGCGAGCTGTTTCATCTCCACCTCATCGGGCTCCGTCGCTCTGCGCAGTGGCTCCTTCTGGCTCCCTCCCTGGCGGAAGACCCCCAGACACATGGTCCAGGTAATCAGCGACGCGACCCCTCTGCCGCAGGAACACTACGACTTCTTCGGCAACTACGCCGTCTCCAAGGCGGAAGCCGAGTCCCTCGTTCGCGCCGCAGACGATCTCGAAACCAACTTCCGCACCGGCTGCATCCGACCCGCGAACGGCATCTACGGCATCGGGGAAGAAACCAGCGCAGGGGTGACCACGATGTATCTGAAGACCGGTGGAGACGTCAGGTGAGTAACGCTCCCGCTCCCTCCGCAATATCCCCGAAAACAACCCGCGCCCCCTAACCTCTTTTCCACCCTTCGTTAAAAAAAAAAGCTGGATCTACCCGGTGGTCCAAAACTTCGTCAACGCGGAGAACGTCTCGATCGCGCACCTCCTCTACGAACAGCGCCTCCTCGAGCACACGGCGGCCACCACCCCCGCACAGCTCCCCAACATCGGCGGACAGGCCTTCCTCGTCACCGACCCCAACCCGGCCATCGCCTTCAGCGACCTCTACCTCCTGCTCACGACCCTGGCCAAGACCCCCGTCAAGTTCCCGCGGGTGCCGGCGATCCCCTTCTTCCTGCTCTCCTACCTCGTCGAGTGGTACGCCCTCCTGCAGCATCTGTATCTACCCTGGTTACTCCCGCTGGTGCCGAGCGACCTGGCGCAGCTGCAGCCGGGGCTGTTCGCGATCTCGAACGTGCACGTCATCGCGGACGACTCGCGGGCGCGGAGGAGCCCCGCGCAGGGCGGGTTGGGGTACGCGCCGCCGATCGGGACCCTGTACGGGATGTGCAAGCAGCTCGAGGACTGGAACCGGCGGGCGGATGTGAAGGCGGCGGAGGCGGCGGCGAAGAAGGGGATGGTGAGTGTCTCGGAGGGTGGAGGGGTGGCTGTTAATCTGGGTGTGCCTCCGACGAAGTTGTAGGTTGTCGTGTCGTTGAGGGGCGGCAACTGTACAGTACACATATATATACATCACTTCAAGAATCGTACATATACACATGAGTCTACCACAATTACATGGCGAGCCGTCCACCTCTACACAAAAGATATCAAGATAATCAACCCAGCAACATATTTGATTATAAATACGAGGATGAACATATATCCAAACGCATACAAACAACCCCCCCCCCCCCCCCAAACCATCCCTCGCCATCCTGACCAACAAGACCTACAGCCTGGACAACCCCTTCGTCTCCCCCGGCGCATGATACTCAGGCACCTTCATCTCCAACGCCGCCCCGCGATACCCCAAATCCTCCGCCGTCAGCACCGCACATTTCTCCCCGATCAGCAATGCCGTCTGAAGTCGCCCAAAGATGTCAGCTGTGGAACCCCACTCAAATGCAAACAGCCACCGTGGAAACCCTTGCCAAAAGTGCATGCCACGCCGGGCGGGGGAAGGGAAAACGTACACTGTAGGTATTACACCCCACGTTATCCGGACAGATGGACAGATCCGCGACCTTGAGGCCCTGCACGCCGTGGACGTTCAGGCGCTCGTCGACGACCCCACCCTGCGGCGCGAGGGCGTTGCCAGCCCGCGGGGCCATGCTGCAGGTTCCGAGGGAGTGCCAGGTTGTTTCGACGTGGCGTTGGACTTTTTTTTTGGGAGGGAGTTAGTGTGGGGTTTTCTTCGGGGGTCTTGTGGGAGATAAGTGGTTTGGGAGAGGGGGCGGGGTTAGAAAGAAAACGTGGGAGCAAAACGCACCCCATTTCTCAATATGCTCGATATCCTTGGCCGTGTACTTGAGCTCGTCCCGGGTGTCCTGCTTGTTGGAGTTGAGGAAGGTGGTCGTCGGCGAGGTACCGGGTTCCAGGGGGGCGGACCAGGAGCCTGTTTGGTTTTTCCGGGCGCTTTAGTATCTCCTCTTGAGCGTCAGGGACGCATGCCCGAAGGGCTGCTTACCGTGCTGGATCCCCGCGGTGAGGTGGTGGGGCCCCGCGTAGGCCTTGGTGGTGGCCAGGTCGAGGTCGAAGGCGCGCGCCGGCGAGTCGTACGGGAAGTGCGGGTGCATGCCCGTGACCTCGCCGGCGTAGGCGTGCATGCGGCGCGCGGTTTCGCGGGACTTGATGTAGCCCCAGACCATGGGGGCCATGTCGCGTTTGTCGTTCATGAAGCCGGCGTCGAAGTCGGGGCTTTCGTAGGGGTCCGCGGACTGGATGTGCGTGAAGCCCCGGGAGAAGGGGTATTCCTGGTCCCAGGAGGGTGAGCATGATAGGACTGGTGGCGGCTGGATGTACTGGGTGGGTAGGTAGGGCAGTTGACTTACCAGGAAGTGGAACATGGTGAAGAATTTCCCAGGGGGCATGAGCATGTGGTCGCCGAACCAGCTGAAGGGGATCGTTAGACAGGGAGTCAAAAAGAGATTGAGGAAGGGGGAAACTCACCCAGCGATGACGGAGTAATGCATCACAGGCTTATCGGGCTTGTTCTTGAAGTAGCTCTCCCAGCCTTTGTAGAAGTCATTGGTCGGCCAGGTCTTCATCTCCTCCAGTTCCTTGGGGGTGGGCCGAATCTTCACGCCGGCTTCGATGCCGTTCGTCGCCAGCGGGCCGGTGCCTTTAATGTTCCATTCGTCGAAGACTTTCTTCTGGACTTCGGGGTCTCCGCGGACGAAATCATCGAAGGACTCGACGTCCGGCTTGGCTCGGTAGACGGAGAAGGTCAGGTAGTGGTCTTGGAAGTTGCGGCCAACACCCGGTAGGTTCACCAGGGGCTCGACGCCAGCCCGGCGAAGCTTCTCGGGGTCTCCGACGCCCGATCGCTGGAGAATGAGCGGGGAGCTGAGGGTGCCACCGCAGACGATTATCTGCTTGCGGGCCTTGAAGACCCTCCGCGGTGGGTTGTGGCCTGCCAACGGCTTGGTTGGGACCGTTGCGACTCCAACTGCGCGGCCGTTCTCGATGATGACCTTGTCAATCTTGGTGTTGCATTTGAGGTGTAGGTTCGAGTATTGGGATCGGGTGCTGTGGACGTAAGCGTGGGCGGAGTCGCTGCGCCGTCCTGGTGAAGATTGCCATTAGCATCGGTGTAATGAACCAAAGTGGGAAACAAAACTCGTACCAGTATCACGGTTGATCCATTTCAACCAGTGTTCGGCTCCGTGGCTAAGCAACCAAAGTTAGCATGAAATCGTGATATACAGTGGGAGTCACTGACGCGGTCTTCAAATCCTGCAAGTCATCGGTGATCGGAATGTCCTGCGATTCGGCCGCTCGGAGGAAGTCCTGCATGATCGGGTAGGTGTAATTTCCGAACGAGACCTTGATGGGCCCTTCGAAGCCATGAAGGTCGCGGTTGTTGCACGCACGTTGGTAGGTCTCGTGCTTTCTCATCAAGGGCAGGAGTTCGTCAGTCTTCCAGCCGGCAGACTCCCAGTCGTCGTAGTCGGAAGCAGATGCACGGGTGTACATCTAGAATGGTCATCAGCTATGCCAGATATCAACGTTAACAGTAAGGTCTGCATACCATGAAATTGATGGAGCTACCGCCCCCAAGAACATGAGCACATGGCACGACGGCGCGACGTCCATCGAGCCATTCCGAGGGCCGGGAATAGTAGAACGAGGCTGTCTTGGAGTCCAGCTTCATGTTTTGGGGATAAATCCCCGGGCGGTAGACCCTGCGACACGGTTGGTGGTGCTCTGACCACAAAGAGTGTGAGGTGAGGACTTACCATGGGTTGTTCAGATTGTCCTCGCCGGCTTCGATCAGCAGGACTTGAAGATTGTGGTCAAGGTTGGCGAGGCGGCCGGCCACCACACACCCAGTGCTTCCACCGCCACAGACGATAATGTCGTATTCATCGGGGATGGTCATGGCTGCGATGCAATGCGGTGCTTTCTGGACAGTATAAAATGCTCCCCGGGCATGGAACAGAAATGAAAATCAATCCTTGACGGCCATGGATGCTCAACGAGTTTATATAGCCCACACCCCCGCCTACACTGGAACTTATCCAGGCATCATGATGACCAGACACGACAGGCAGGAGTTTCACAACAGACAAAGTCTGTCTCCGCACGAATTGTCCATGACCCCGCATACGACTCCATGACCTCCATGATCAAGACAGGCATTGACCTCCTGCGGCCAATCAGTATGCCGCCTGAGTCAGGGTACTGCTATAGTAGACGATGGTTATCAGCTTGGATGACTCTTGAATGACTTATTTGAGAAGAGAAAGCTGGGGTATGTAGTTGGAAACAAAGAGCTTCCCCGCATATAAAGAGGGGGCGATGCATTCATCATGCAGTCAGTGGCCCAGGGATACGATTAGGCAAGGGTAATAGATAGTATGGGAGTGACAGTATGGAACATCATGAACCCAGAATGCGGAGGCACCCGTCATGCTTATATTATCTAATACGATAGTCCATAGAAAACCGTCTTTGTCTGCTTCGATGAGAACCAACGCAAACGGAAGGCAGGAGAGCACAAGCTTATGACTGGAATTCACAACCTAGAGGATGCTCCGAACAGCTGAAATTGAGGTTTGGACCATCACCTCATAGCAGGCGCTACCAAGCCAGACAGTCGTGGGAGGCATGGATGCAGTAGCCGACGATGTGCCGGAAGGATTGGCACGAAGGATTTTGCGGGGGAGCAGTGGACGGGAAAATATAAGTAGCAATCCCTGGCAATAGTGGGGGGGGTTTTATGCGGAGCTCGTGTTGTGGGTTGGATCGAGGTTCCAGACACCGGGAGTGTTCGAGGTTGTGGAGGTGAGGTACTGTACTGTGCAGTGTACGGAGACAGTACAGTAAGAACTGTAGTAGTGCGGGGATCGCCAGAACCCAGAGCGTTTCCCCACCTCCAGCTGCAATGCATTGCCACCGTCAGTTGCTCGGCGCCAATAAACCATTTCCCCCCAATGAATCCCCCGGACTTAGAGCCCTGCTATTATGATACAGGATCTGCCCTGTTTGTGAGAAATGGCCCTGTCCTCCTTCTTTTCTCATTCAAGGCTGAGTATGCTCCGATGCACGGGAGCGGAGAATCCGTCTGGAGGCCCACCACCATTCGAGACATCAAGCAGCACTCCCCCCAAAAAAAAAGTACTTTTCCCGGTCCATCCGGCCGAATCAGTGCGCTGCGATACTATCTCCCCCGGCCGTCTGCTCTTTTCCAAGTTGATCTAAAATCCTTGAAGGACGAGGGGCCATTACCGCGCGTGCTGCTGCGCCAGCTGGCGTCTCTGGTCCAAGATTTGCATGCGCAGACCCTCGGCGGCCAACTCCACATCGAGGATCGCGCCCACCCCGCGTTTCCAAGTCTCCTTCAATCCTTCCAGCTCGGCCTGATTGGCTTCCTGGGCCCTCTTCCTCTCCTTGTTGACCGACTCCGCAGCCTCCTTGGTCTCGGCCAGTTCCTTCTCCAGGCCGCGGAGGATCTCCTCCAGCTGCGAGTTGCCAATCAGCCACGCGTTCTTCCCGTTCTCCTCCAGTAGCGCCAGGTTGTCGTGCCGCATGGACAGGTGGGAACTGGCCGTGTAGGCCTTCTGCAGTGTCCGGCGCCACTCCTCGAGGTCGGGGGTTCCGTCCGATGCCCTGGCGGGCGGTCCGGGGGCTTCGTAGCGTGATAGGTCAATTCCACCAGTCAAAGGCAATCCGGACGCCTTGCGATCCACCTCCTGCTGCATGAGGGGGGAGAACTGGGGGTCGGGGAAAGCGGGGATGGACGGGTGGATGGTGGTCTGGAACTCGCCCGGGAGCTCTGCGGCAATGAGCCTCTCCGCCGCTTCTCTGGCTGAAGTTGAGGGCTCTGCCTCGATATCTGTGAGGAAGATTCACGCGTGTCAGAAGGAGAATTCTTTGGAGCTCCCGGGGGGGGGGGGGCCAACAACTCACATGGCAGGGAGTCGTGCGATTCGTTGATGAGAGGCATTTCTGATGCTTGTGTCTGATCTCTTATGAAGGATGTCAATTACGCCCTGAATGGGACTTTAACAGGTGTAAGTAAGGATGAATGCGATAATCAAATGTCTCCAAGGTGTACTTGATGGACGACTTGCCGGAGCTTTTGGCCAAGCCAAGCACAAGGGCGGTAGAAATACCGAGATGAGTCAGCAGATTTATGCCCAGGCCCACCGCCAAGCGTGGGGGGAGCACAAAGGTGCGTGTCCTAACGTATTTGGTAAGCGAACCGGCCATGTAATCGAACCGGCCACCGGCCGGCTTGGCAAGCACCTCCATATGCTGCCCATATCGGAATTTTGATTTATATACAAAAAATATAGTGTTTTTGAAGCTTTATATAACTGTTTAAATATCTGCAATTCCAATTAATCCTTCCTTATTAGATATCTCGTATGTGTATGTCTAAGAACATTATATAAACTGCAGCGAGACGGTGCCCGGCGATGGTGTTGATGATCCTCTGCAGGCCCTATATTACCGGCTGCCTTCTCTGCTGTCTGGGCGTTTGTAAAGGCTTTACGGGCTTTTTGGATTTAATGTGTAAACCGAGTCTTTAAAGAATTATGCCGGGCGATAAAGTTGTATACCCATTTCTCTCCTACTAAGGAAGTTGTTTGTTGACCGCGTTTTTGTATTAAGATTAAAGCCATATTACGTATCTGGAGATGTCTTGGCGATGCACCGTGTTGATCTAGTAATATAATTTATTTAATAAGCGATTTCTCCTTTAAAGGAGTTAATTTATGACCGTTGGCACGTGTCTCTTTGCGAAAAGTGACTTCCTTAAGGCGTTTCTGGAGAGTTGAGTGTAGAATATTAAAAACTAACGCAGCTTTGCGAATTGAAGAAATTTGATTTTTTTGAATAGTCTTAATTGTAAGGCACAGCCTGCCTTCTTGTTTTACTAAGTCTTTTAATGATTTAGGCATTTTTAGTAGAGAAATTGATATCTGAATATCCTTAGTTTTATGGACGTGGTGGTGGTTGAGGGGGTGGCCGGCTCGATTACATGGCCGGTTCGCTTACCAAATACGTTACGCGTTTCCCCGAACTAACAATATACTCACTCTTGTTGCGGATATCTTCCTTGTGGATTTCTCTGTTTTCGTGTTTGAGCTCTTAGGCGGGCACGCGAAAGGATGTCTCATCGAGGTAGAGGAAGAGGGTCAGACGCATAGTCTATGCTTGTCTTTTGTATTCACAATACAGGATATTGACCATCAACTGATATTCGTATCCTGCAGATGAGACAGTACATCTACCCTCTAACAGTCATATAGCTTCCACCGGTCTTGATGCTTTCAAGCTGCCGGTCTGTGTGTGGCAGACTCTCTTTCAACAAGGTAAATTTCATGAGTGCGTCTAAAGCAGAGTACACTTGCATATGGGCCCGTCCGCAAAATCGCCTTTCTTTGTCTATCCCAGCAAAAAGAATGTCTACTCTCATTCCCCTCCTTGCTCTACACCTGTTGCACGCGGTAGCTGAGCAGGAAACCTCGGCGCAGTCGCTCTCAACGCGTACCCTACATGAGTACTCTCATGTGGCCCACTAGTCGCTTATCAGAAGCTTCTCCATGATATACGGCTAGACCAAGGACCCGTTCTGGTGGGAGGTGGTCCTTTTCGAATCTCACGGTGGCTTGGCATTCGACCACCAGTGGTATGGGTGTTAAGTTGGTCCGCAGTCGGGAAGTTTTGCATTCAATTGTGCCGACAACCAGTCCTGCTATTGTAATAATTCAGCCTAAGATTGCAGCATATGTTCTGGTCATGAGTTAACTTACCATGAACTTGGTTTAGGCTTACCGGCGTGTTGCTTGCTATAATCATAATGCGTGCATCTCCATCGTGGGTGCGTGGCACATCCATAAAAACCTCCTTGTAGCCATCATTGAACGACGAATTCTGCCCCGGGTCCACCACGTCAGCAGCAATTGAAAAGGCTAAGCGCGCGTCTTACCTGGTTGAAAATCGTCGCAAGTTGGTTCTGGCCCTCACAGGCTAGATAGTAGTTCTTCCAAAATTTATGATCTAAGTTCGCTACCCCACGGAGACCGCACATTGTGCCACCAAGGGAGACCATTTGCACCCGAAGATCTCTATGAACTCTCGGTAAGCTTCTGAGAGCTGGGAGAAGAGGGTATGTTGCAATGGGAGTAGACAGAAGTCTTACACATCTATTGGCAGGTAGACCATGATATTGAGCCTGGTTTCAACCATATTTTGAATCATGCCCGAGATTTCAGGGGACTGGGTCAGCCCCCCAACCAAAAGCAGCTTCTGTCACGCATATTTAGCCATTCGATCTAGCCTTGAATGCTCTCAGAGGATTGGGTACTTTAATCACATCTCGACCCACGTATATAGCTGCGCAATCCACCTGCTGTCGAATGTAGCCGACAATTTTGTTGGCAAGGTCCTTGTAACACTCTTCGATTTTTTCCCGGGGCAGATCTAGATGATTCGGATCAATAACTGATGCCGGGCCAGCTGGAAAAGTCTTCAAGGCCCATTCGGAGAACGGGCTATCAATGAATGCGACTCTACTCCTTGAGCGGGTCATCATCTGACAGTTCTGTAATTTATCATAAATTTGAGACTGAAGCTGAACACCTCCCAAGGCTTGACCTTGTAAGAAATTAGCCAGGATCAAATTTCCCCAGGGTCTTGCTTACTGGTGTACGCGGTTAACCTTTGGTACCCAAAGGAAGGGGGTGGTTGGTCGACTAAAAAGGCAGTCAAGTCCTTGCTTGTCGCCTTAGTAGAGCGAACACAATCTATTTTATTCACACTGGAAAGAGCCTCTTACAATCGTACTTGCGCCGCAATCACAGACAATCAGACCATCATACAACTGTTATAGAAAGCCTCGGTCATTAAACTGGCGGCGAAAGTGAGAGCTAGGCAGCATGGTCTAGTTACCTCGCTGAACAGTCTCATGTTGATTCCTCTTTCAGTGGCTGCATACACGGCAACCGCCTCGGCCTCGGTGGTGAAGCAGACTGTTGCGTTTCGATGTTCAAAGCCTGCCAACTGAATGGCTTTCTTCATCATCATGCGGGTGTGCTCCGACCAAGTAGCCGGAACGGTAAAAGTGTACACTCGGGGTAGGTTTTTGAGGTTAAGAATACATTCCAGCTCGGCCCGGATGTGATGTAACAGCACCCGAAGGAAGTCCGCTACCAGAATGTAGGGATTGTCTCGCTGCCGTTGAGGCAGTCCGTTCCGTACCATCCGGACAAGGTCCTGGATCGGTGTGTCGCCTGAGTCATCTATTTTACATGATTCATGCAGTAGATGCTTTAGCCAGTAGATACAGTTCGAACACCTCTGGGCGGCTATGCCAATATAGCATTTCTCATCCGAGATATAAGCAATTGTCGACGGAATGATAGGACTCTCGTGAAGCCAGAGACGGTGAGGACTCAAGTGAGCGGAGCTAGACTCTTGAAATGAAACCACTGTGTAATAAGTGAGGATGTGAGTGACGAACACATTTGGACGGGCGGGAAGGAAGATTGATACCTGTCTTGCTGGATCCAAAATCGATTCCCACGGCCAGTCTTGCCGCTGCCATGGTTCTCTGGGTAAGCCACAGCACGATAGAACAATGAAGAGGTCGAAAGATACGGGGTAATCTTGCAGTGAGTTGGTTGAGCGGGTTGGCGACGTAAAACTGAGAAGTTGGGATATCAATCGCAGTCTTGGTCCGGCTCTGAGATAAAGAAAATGCTAGCAGATTTTGGGGGAGGGGAATGAGAGAGGAGGGATAAGGGAGTTGTTGTTGTTGTTGTGGTGGTGGTGGTGGTGGTGGTGGTGGTTGTTTGCTGTGCGTTTGCAGGCTTTGTGAAACAAGACAAAGAAAGACCAAGTTCCCCCGAGGATGAGAAATTGACGCCCACAGGATATAGAAAGTTGAATCCCCACGGTGGAACTCCCCTCTTTATCTTTTCTTCTCTATCCCTATTCCTATCCCTATCCCTATCCTTGTACTCAACTTCCCATTTTCATTGAGTTGAAGCATCATGGTGAACACACGAAGCCAGAAGACAAAAGGAGAAGCACAGAAGGTCAGTCCCTGCTCCACCCACCAAGATACCATTACCACCACTATCATCATCATCATCATCATCATCATCATGTGTCTGATTTTCCTATAGGGACGCAGGGCAGCCGACGGCAGTAATCAGCCATCCAGAAAGCCTTCAGTACACCTGACAGCTGAGGAGTACGAGGCCTATCAGAGCCATTGTAACCGCATGTCAATCACTCGGACTGGATATGCGCCCAACCCAGATACCGTCATACGCAATTATGATGATCTCAATACTAAGGTCAAAGCATGGACTGAGAAATTTATCTGCGAAGACATGCCCTCCCTTTCCGAGGACCAGAAACAGAAGATCATTCAAGGTCTAGATACATTCTGTATTCAAGAACCTTGGGATACCATTCAAGCCTTACTCTCTCCCAAATCCCGTGATCAATTTCACCTATACTTGTGTGAAGCCATGGTCAATAAATTGATCTTCACCCAATTTCTCGAAAGGCCATTCTGGTTCCTGGATGGGAAACTGGATGAAAACGATGAGACTGGAGATCCGTCGTTCGCTGAGCGACTCCACTATCTGTATCAAAGATACCACGAAGGTAAGTTGTTCCGCCCGTTCTCCCTCTTCGACTGATGCTGGATGGATTTCTGACAAGGGCGCTTGCCATCCTTGGTCCTTTTAGCAAGTCCTGTGAACGCAATTTGGTGGAGGATGGTCACCCTCGGCCTGGCCAACCTGAAGGAAGGCTCGTCGCCCAGGGACCCTCGTGACAACCCTCCTTATGTTTTCGGGGATGAAAATCGAAAGCGACAGGCGAACATAGCAGAGCATCTGGCGGATCATCTTTTAGAGGACAGCCTGTTTCAGCTATTTCTCGAAGAGTTGCCCGGTGCGGAAGAGGATACGAGGCGTCGTAGGCTGATCGGGGTTCTCCAAGCCGGTGCGCAGTATCTCACAGCGCATGAGGTGGCATTGGGAGGACAAGTGAAGGTTCATCGACTGCCCGAGTTGAAGCAGTTTGACCCAGCTACAGGAATTATGTTCTCGGGTCGGGTCCATCAACAGGAGCGGAAGAATACTCCGCCGTTGGTTCCCAAGCCTCACGGCCGGGTGATCCTCGTTCTGCGACCTGGGGTATACCGATACGAACTTCCCAACCGATTCGTGCCGTACGATCGTCACATCAGTGCTGTTGAGTTGCCGGGGGATACTGACTCCTACCTGGTTTGCAAAGCCGAGGTTATGGTGGAGGCAGTCAAGGCCAGCAACCCATCTGACGCAAGTCAGCCCGATCCCGAGGATGAGGATATCTTCTTCCAACGCTATTGGGGCTAAAGCTAAGAACTCTCAATTCCTCCCGGCGCTCTGGTCGGTCTATCCATTCGCTCTGGCGGGTTTTGATTTCGAAAATCTTTCTTCTATATCATTCCTCGTTCTTCCGGATCGAGAGCTTTATGCGTGCGAGAGTATTTCTATCGCGGTGTCTAAAAACAAATATGTCAATCGCCCAACCCCTTTCCGTAATTCGTGGCGGTAAAACTCTCCTGTAGCCTCCTGTAGCCTCCTGGCAACATCAAAGCTAGTTCATGGGCCTTTCGCGGGCGCCTTGAGCGTCCAGCTGTTCGTGCATATTCCGACGGGATTCGCTCGGCCCCACTTATGGGTGGTTGGAAGGCATCCAGGTTGGTAGTTCACTGTGCTGCTGGATGTACTGGTGTAGGATGTGAAGACTGGCGCTGGTGGAAGAGTTGAGGTCCGCTGGGAGGGTAGATAGAATAGGCTGTCGTAGTGAAGCCAAGTCCGTCCGCAGTCCGCAGTCCGCTACCCATCCCCATGATATGCACCGTGATGGCTACCACTCTGGCTCCGGCTCCTCATCGGAGGAGACCAAGGCCAGCACCAGCCTGGCAGCCTCTATCCCCCGGAGATCCCATCGCCGCGGTGCCGTGCGGTCCATCCAGTCGGACCAGTCCCCCCAAGCAGCCGACCGGAGGATCTGCGCGTACTCCCAGTATTCCGGATACCAGCCCGCGTGCTCCCAGTCCAGAATCCCCGTGATCCGGTTGTTCGCATCGACCATGATGTTGCGGGGCGCGATGTCCGCGTGGGTGAAGACGGTGCGCTCGGATCGGGGCAGCATCCCGAACAGATCATCGGCGGTTGCGTCCTGATAGCCGCCGAAGTGCCGGTAGCGCTCACAGATGCGGGCCCGCAGCTCGGCATCACTCCGCAGGGCGCGAGGAGGGTCCTGGAGATCTTCGAAGAAGGTGTCGCGGGGAACGGAGCCGTCGACGCCGCACCGGACAATGTCTTCAAGCTCCGGTGGCCGCGGAATCGCCTGGATCTCCGCGATCAGCTGCCACGTTTGCCGGCAGACGGACTCCTTGCCCCGTGCGTCCAGCATGTCCCATCTTCCGTCGAGCGAGGTTCCGGGTACGATCGTCATCTCGATATTGCCGTAGCCGGCACTGCATGCGGTGTGGATCACGTGGGGGACCGGGACGGAGGTATGTTGAGACACGAGTCGCATCGCCTCGACCTCGGCGGGTCCCACGTTGAAGCCGGCCTTGGAGACATACGACAAGTCGTGTAGGAGGACCGTGTTGCCCCAGAGAACCTTGCTCAGAACTGTGAAGATCTCCTGGTCGGGTCTGAGGGCCAAGATATCTGCCACTGAGGGGGTTGAGCATGGTGATATAATTCTGCCAGTCCGCTTGTAATGTTGTCCAACCTGAATGTTCTGCATGCTTGAAGCTTAGCTAAGCCCAAGGTGCTAGGAGTAATGATGTGACTTTCAATCTAATTAAAGCAGGGTACTTGGTGAGGCCAGGCTTGGATTGACGGTGAGATTGACTCAAGCGATCACGCTGTCTGTGAGAGCATCGACATCCACAAAGCCCGCAGATGTGAGCCTGAGTGTCTTGCTTTTTGCATCTCTTCACCTTCACCTGTCTTTGATAGCTTCGTCTTCAATGATCTTGTGTTTATTTCTTGTACCGAGCTTGGATAACTCAGCACCTTGGGTCCGGATGGATCCCGGCCTCACTCATTGTTCATCAGCCTTCTCTCACTGATGTACTCAATCCGAGCATTTACTGAGCCCGATATCGGTACCTGTTTCTACACATTATTCAAACAAGGCTAGAATTTACACCTGTCACCAGGATCAGACTGAAAGAGCGAGAGAGAAGAGAAAGAAAGTAAAGGTATGCCAGATCAATAGTCGTCACTTCCAGAATATCCCAAGAAAGAGCTATGCATGCAGCTCCTCCTCTCTACCGCTCAAAAGTCTGTATCAGCTGACTGTTTTGTGAGCAACAGGCTTCGATAGTGAAGCGCCTGACAAGGACCTTTCCCCGAGCCCCTAGTGGTAGGTCATCTAGACGAGACTCTGTCCTTGCCCAAAAGTCGCCAGACGAGAACCATGCTGCTACCAGTTGAATCATCATCGGATCCGGTCCTCTACTTTCGAGAGTCTGGCTTATTTCAATCTCATACTCATCCAAGAGGTTTTTGAGGTAGTGCTCCGGAACTTCGCTATATTGCAGAGATACCAAGTTGTACGCGGGCATCTGATAAGTCTCATTACCTCTTCCTGGATCCGACGTCGATGGTCAGACCTCAACCCTGGTGATCTGTCCCCCATAGTGGTACATGAAAGGAGAATCATCATGCTATCGGCGGGTGTGCTAAGGAGCATAGGATTATACCTGGAAAATCCTATCCTACTGCGCTGGAGTCAAGGCCCGTCCCACAGAGTGCGCTTCGCCACCACAAGCCGTTACTAGCCAGGGCATCAACACCCATTCGCAGCAACGGTGGAGGCGCTCTGTCACGCACAGAGGTGCAGGGCATGCAGCATGTGTTTCACCCTGGAAACGGAAGTACAAAGGAACATCGCGAGGCTGGAGGTCAGGGATTGCAGGACACTGTCGAGAAGCCTGCTGGTCTTTTGTGAGTTGGATTGATGGTGTGAATTATTATGTATATTAATTCTTTCTTTTCCAATCTTGTTGATAATATACATAATTCAGTCGATAGATCTGAACATAAGCTACTACCATGTACAGGGAAACATCGGTTGATGAACATTACCGCCCGGGTGGATCAATAACCAGGGGAAAAGAAAAGTAGGAACATGTATCATACAAAGAGATTGTGCGGCCAATGATGTATGAACCCGACTGAGGATGCGCCAGATCATAAGAGTTGAGCAGGGGAATCGAAAATTATAAGTGGTATCAAGAGAACTCGAGGTTTCCCCGTGATGTGCCAGATTCACTGGAAGATCACCAGGCTCATCTTGACTGATGAGACAGAGGAAGCAATGAAAAAAAAAGAATATCGTCCGCCCGTAAAGGTCCGTAAACGCCGTTTCTGCGTAGGTGCATGCTCCTATCATATGCTGTTCTGTTTTTGATATCAACAATCCCGGAACAACAAGGAAAATTAAAATAGTCGCTTGACATCGACAATCTCGACATTTCCCGGGCGGTCTCGTTCCATGTGGAACCACCATTCTCGTCCACTTCGATGACTGTAGTTCCATGACCCAGTGCAAGCATCGCGATCCCAAGGAAGTGCTGCTGTCGACATTGGCGTGGACGGGGTTATAGGCGTATTCGGACTTGTACCCAGAGCCGAACGGCTTCCGATGCTTCCCCATCCAAACCGTGAAGTAGTAGTCGAGGTCGGGGATGGTGGCTCCTCCACCAGCGGCTTGGTGTGTCCCCTGACCCCAAAACAGTCCGCCCCAACGCCAGCAGCATATGTCAGGGATTGATTGGAAGCGTGAACGTTTTTCCACGAAACCAAGCCCCCATCTCCATCCTGTCCAGGTATATCTGGTCGAAGAACAAACCGCGGGATTGAGACGTCCTGCGCACTAGTCCTGGAACCGATTCTGCCCATAAATGCCGGCATATGGAAATCGTACACAACGACCGGCCCCTCGTGCTCATCCGTCTCGAGATCGTGGTTTTGCCGCTCGCGTCCCACGCCACCGATGTCAAACTCGTCCATTCCAAGATCAGATTCATCGTCGGACGATTCGTCTTCGAGTGCGTTGTCCGGTACATACGAGTCTGAATGGTCGGTGACGAGGAATCTCATCCCAGTTTCTGTATCCTTCGCAGCCATGTCAATGAAAGTTTGAGCTCGGATTCGAGCAGAAGTCAAGTTGTTTCCTGCGGGCAATGCCTTTGGTCGGGTTGTAACTGAACCATGGGAGCTGCGGGGAAGACTATAGCGATCGGGTTTGAGCAGCGCCTGTCCACGTGGCATAGGCTGGCATACAGCCTGCAGGACCCCGGGAGGTTCTATGTCCGAGGGCGCACGCAGAGCCTCGAGACGAGGAAACCCGCTAGCAAGAATGCTTTGGGCAAGATGTGAGTTTGGTGAGTCCGTATGCCGGGGTGGTTTGATAAACGGAACGTAGTCGAGTCTGCCTAAGGCAGCGCCGGAGTCGGGGCCGGAAACATCCCAGTGAAGATACTTGAGACTTGACGAGGCAAAAAGTGGTTGGAAAACGATGCCGTCGGTATTCAGCGTCGGGCATTTAGTGCTTTGAACGAACGTAAAGCGTTCAAGTTGACTTAAAGATGCTAGCATCTTCGAGATCACCAGGAGCGAGTCGATATTTTGTTCAATTAGAGCGAGGGATTTGAGGGAGCTGGACTCGGGTTGCGATGCGTACTGGCACAGGCCGGTATCGGTGACTCCCGGGAGATTTTCCAGGCGGAGCGATTCCAGCGGTGGTAGGCATTGCAAGGTGCTGTCATTGAAGGCGTCTGCGTCGAAATTGGAGATACAGAGGTTTCGCAGCGAAGGGAGCTCACTGCACATGCGAAGGAAGATACTTGGCTCGAGGGAGTTTTTCTCATCAAGCCCGTACAGCATCAGAGTTTCCAAGGATGTCCACTGGGCATGATAGTCCAGAAACTCAAACATTTGTGATGGTCCCAAGCTCCACGGGCAGTATGTACTTCGAGGCGATCTCTCAGTTATCGCCGCGGCCTCTCCCAGGATCCACGTGTGCTCCTTCAGCTTCCGCCGAGTCGATAACGCATGTGTTAGACGGTCAAATTCGTGATGGTAAGGAATGGTCAAACCCAACAGCCGTTCCAGGTTCGGACACACCATGACCACGGATGCAACCAAATCCCGATATTCCTGCCATTGGGTGCTGTGTCTGATTGTTGTGAATAGCAGGTCTAATTGGGGTACTCGAAGCTCTTGAACAAGATTGGCCAGCAATTTCCTCTCCCGGAGGGTTCGCCGTAATAACTTGAGGCGACTTCCGCGCTTCAATCGATATTTTTTCAATTGGTTCGGTGAATCATTCCCAATAATGTGTATACGGTTGTACCTAAGACGGGCGGGTCTGTTAGCTCAAATGTCGTTCTTAGACTAGTGCATCACTCACAGTCTTGCTCTGACTGCCTTCTCCCATGGGCGACAGGTTAGAGAAAGCGCATGAAGGTCGCGTTGAAAGCATGTTAAGCATCCATTTTGGTTGGGGCCAGTATGTAAGTAGTATAATTGATCCAAAATCGCATCGTACACCTCCTGGGGCAAACGCTTGAAGACCGACTCCAAGATCTTATCCAGAGACGCGGCCGAGTCGCAGAAGCGAGGAAGTGATGCTGAGAAGACGGGGGACGTAGAGTATTCTGTGGGGGCAGTTGAAACGCTGTAGTTGCTTTTGAATGAAGAGACTGATGATGTGCGAGATGAGACCGGCTGCACCGTCACGGCATACATCGAATCCTTGTAATCTGAGATGACCTGGCTTTGGTGAGGAATAGCGCTGTAAGAGACAGGCGTGCTCGTAGGTCTACTGGCGACAACGCTCATTTTGAAGATCAGTGTTGCATGAGACACCCGGTCGTAGAACAGTGCACGATTCTCAGGTTTTGGAAAGGATTGAAGAGCGCGCGGGTGCGTGCGCAAGGACCGTTGAAGACACCGAGAGAAAGGGGGAGGGATTCCGATAATGAGAGTGGGGAATTGATAAACCGAAGAGAACGACAGTACGGAGTAGTATGTATATACAAAGATTGTGGTGCTTGGGTACACCAAGTATGTGCAAGAGATAGACTAAAGGTGCAATGAAAGAAAGGACAGAATGGACCAGATGTGGTCTTGTAACAAGAGAATGCTAGCGACAATGGTCGCAGTCTAAAAGGACAAGGATTTGAAGCAAGGTTATGGGAAGAGAAAAAAAGAAACAGATCGAGCGCGACTATTTTAGGAGAAGGAGGGGAAACAGCGTGGGAGATGTGGGCAACGAAAGTTATCAGAAACGCCAATAGGCCGAAACTCAGTTAATCCCCCAAAGTGGCTTAACGCAGGGCCATCAATGGCACAAGAAAGTCAGAGGCACAGCACCGCGAACACGCCACTGCTTCTTGGGGGGGGTAACAAGTGTATGAGGAAGACTTGGGACGGCAGTCGAGGGCCGATCGTCTCCACTGGAGCAGTGAGGATCTTGAATGGCACTAGACCACTAGTGTGTTGTCCTGAGAGCCGTGCGGAGCAATGCAGTGGTGCATGACTCCAACTCGTGCAGCCGTGCTGAACCAGATCACAAAGCTGTGGAGGAAGGCGGAGAATTTGGTTCACAGATCCAGCAGTCTGTTTCATCAACAGCCCGCCTTGATGGCTAATCAGACCTGTCGAACATATCTAGAAACAAATGCAGGGACAGACTGGTATTCTTTACTTCGAATCGAGCAAGGCGAGTGAATTTTCAAATGGATGAGGTTATGCCAAAGGAGATGGAAGTCCGCCCGTGAACTAAATTGTTAGCCGGAGGTTTAGTTCTCTGGGGTCAGACATGGCGGCAGTAGCAGCGGCCCAAACAAGTAAGGATGCGAGAGCGCAAAACTCGAAGCCCGTCAGACTGTATGAAACATCCCGATTTACTCCGTACTTGTGCGAGTGCGAGTGCTTTCGCTTTGCTCTATTTTGGGGGGGGTCATCGGGAAGTCAGCGTAGCGTACCAGGATGCATGGAGGTGGGAAACAAGCAACGATGATGACGAGGACCCCAGGGAAGAGTTTTGAGTTGGACCAGAGGGGAGGGGAGGAGAAAAGGAGGTGTGGCAGCCCCATAGCCATGGATGAATTCCGTTCAGTACATGGAATTATGGGATGCCTCGACACCCGTGGAACAAGGCGAGGACACTAGGCGAGTTTGGGGCTAGCTCGGGCTGACGGGGCTGACGCTAGAGTCAGGAACTCATCACGCTAAACTGCTTTCAGCCGGTTCCTGCTGCAAACCAACCAGTGGTCCAGTCAGATCAAACCCCCTTTTTCGATACATTATTGCCAACCTTGAAAACGTACGCGATCATCGTACCGTGGACCTTACTCCGTACTCCGTACTGCTTCTCGTGTTGTCTCCAGGCTCGATCATTCTGCCGTCGCAAGACGTTGCCCGAAGCCAGGTTTCTGATTCGAGTTCTTGGTCCCTCTGTCTGAGATATTAATACCCTCCAATGACTCGGTAATATACTCAATCTCTTACATCTGAGACTCAGTGACTGAGATTTGGAACAACACACAACACAAGCAGCAGGAGATCGGAGAACTGGAAAGGGTGACCGCCTCCTGAGGATGAACCACCGTTATCAGCAACGAGCGCATGATCCATCTCTCGATGGAGCCATCCCACTTGTCGGTTCGCACCGTCAAATAACCATTGGCTGATGCGCGGGACCCATTTGTGCAGAGCGCATTAATACCACCCCCATATTGATCGGTGGGCTAGGTGGATTGTTCTGAATAGGTTAGTAAGCCGTGGTGTCTGCAATCCGAGCATCAATCTCAGACAGCGAGGACGGGAGCAGGACATTTACTCGGACATAACAGTGCTCAAGCCGTGCCCACTCGACTCCGCAACAAATGAATCAATATGAACACCTCTGCTGATGGCAGAAGAGGGAAGTACTGTACAGCGCCATAGGCTGCCAGGAGTGTGCTTACCATGAAAAACATCGAATCCAATTCTTGAGCAACCGGGATACCAGCCAAGACAGGACGACACGTACACAACAGACAACCGAGCGGACAACTTAGCGAGCATCCCTCACCGAGTCAAGCCGTTGCCTACGTAGTAGTTCCGAGTATTTACTTGGTACTACTCCACCGCTCACGCAGTGGCAAGACAGTCGCTGTCCCAATTTTGTTCCATCTAGTATCACAATCCTGGTTTGGCCATCACAGTTGTTGTTGTGTGTGAAGCACCAAAAGAGTTGGCAAGAATTTGTCATCGGTGAGTAAGCGAGTACAGTCACTACGGTACTTTCGTACAGCACTTTTGAAACAGTAACGTGCCATATTTTTCTTTTTTTTTCTTTTGACCCAGATCTAGTGGGGGTGGCTGCAGTGTTGTGCAGTCGGTCGGGAGGCGACCCTGCAGGTACAGTACGTGCTGCATGAAATGTGACTGCCTGCTTCCGATGTAATTGGTGGGTGCATCTCAGTTAGAGTACCTAAGTAGCCTCAGGCCACAACCTCCTTTTCTTGGCCGTGTAAACTGTAAATGGCTATGTGTGGTTTCGACTTCTGGGGCAGCAAGACCGATTGATCAATCTTGAAGAGGGAAAGGGTCGTGATTTGCATACAACTCAAGTCCGGAAATCCCCAGGTCAAACAAAATGCGGGACACGGTCGATCATCACTTCTCTATGCCAATGCGGTAGACTTCCCTACCATTATGCTTTTAGCTCTGACTATCGCAATCTTGCTTGCTTTAAACTTTCAGAGACAAATACATTGATGTTCGCCAGTGGAATCCCAGACGGTTACTCTGGCGACTTTGGTGTTTCTCGGCAAACCCAGTGGCTACCTAGATAGTTCGTTCCAACTTCCAAATAACTAACCTTCGGCATTAGTGGCGTGGTTGTCGGCTAGGGCTCTATTCATCGACTCAATTATCATGCCACAAGCGACTACCTAGTACTTAGTCAGTTAGACGTATCCATTATCCAAGCAACAACTAAGCCGGGAGCTAGTGAAAATGGCCTACATAGTACGGAGTACTTCCCTGGATGATGTCATGGTACCCCGTATAATGGCTCATCGATCCATGCACTATGCAGTAAGGTACAGTACATACCTTCCTCCCTGCGTCGTGCCATCAATAAACCACCACCACGCTGCAACCATCCGAGCAGTGCTTCAAACAACTGCCACTGCCAATAACACGACTCCGGAGAGCACAAGAGATTCTCAGGCGCAGATAAGTCAAACAATCATCCACCCCTTCCTTCCCTCGTCTATTTTTATCCGCGTCCAGCCCCTTCCTACCATGATACAGACACTCGAAACTAACTCCGACTCTGCATCGAACTCACTTCCTTACTCAAAAGAAGAGAGAAATCAAAGTATTCTCCCAAGTTCACCATATATACGGGGACGATCTTCACGCACGGCCCCCAAAGCGCCCATCAGCATTCGGCCCTCTTGGCGGATATGAGTCGTGCTTACAGTATTCCACACGGATGAGGAAACTGCGGCTGATAACTTCACCAGTTAACTACTCTGATATTGGCTGTTATGAGTGAGTCTTCCAGATAGCCCCTTCGCAATAAACATCTAGGCTTGTCTAATGAATCGTGATTCTAAGATTAGCTCGCCTTGTGCTTTCGAGCATCAGGAGCTCTATAGTCTTGTCTCTCTCAGAAACCCACAGTCCATCTCTTGGGTACAGCATAACAGCCCAGAGCTCGGTAGACTGCGAGACCATACAGATTATCAGGGGCCATTGCCACGCAAATCCCCTGCATTGTGGGATTCGGTTTGCCCTGTTTTAGGCTACCTTGGCCATTTTGCTCCCCGACTGAGGGCTATTTGAGAAACCAGACATGACTTCTAGCCTGTAGCTTTTCCACCGAAAGCTCGTGCTGATACTTTGTCACAGTACGCGGTTTCCTTGTTATTCAACAACCTAACCGTTCCTTATCATAAACGGCTGGAATAAGAACGAGCTGCCTGCCTTGATGGTTGCAATTTTGAAGACCACAGCCTATTAAGAACCCCCGATGGTCTAGTTGGTTCATGGCGTTCGGCTGTAATGGTATTAATTGTAACCGAAAAGTCACCAGTTCGATTCTGGTTCGGGGGATCTCTTTTTTCCAGCTGGATACCCAGTCTCTTACATTTTTTAATGGCTTGCCCTCTCGGTCGGCGAAGCAATCAGTGGCGGCTACTATCTGGAGACAGTGCTTCTGAACAGCTGATAACCAGCAGGGCACTGGTTCTCGTGTCGAGCGCAGTGCCGCGGTCTCTGTGGCTGCGGTTGAAGGTTCGGGCGCAGGTCCAACATTTCGCACCAAACGAGATGCCCATCTTCGATTGCAGCCGAAATTCAGGCCTGAAGGCTAAGGACTGGATCATATAACCATACATTTTTTGTCAATCAACAAGAGCCCCCGATGGTCTAGTTGGTTCATGGCGTTCGGCTGTAATGGAAATTGTAACCGAAAAGTCACCAGTTCGATTCTGGTTCGGGGGATCTATACTTTTGTTTTGGAGGTGTGGTTGTCGCTTACCTTTTGTAAGCCGGAAGCTTGTGCAGGGAAACAATGCATGACTTTCAGCGGCTAGACCAACAAACCCCCGATGGTCTAGTTGGTTCATGGCGTTCGGCTGTAATGGTATAGTTGTAACCGAAAAGTCACCAGTTCGATTCTGGTTCGGGGGAATGTCTTTTTGCGTTCTGCTGTCTTTTTTCTTTTCCGTTCAAGACCCGCAGCATTGGGCGTTTCGGAGCCCTCTGGGTCAGCCCTAAGAGGGCTGAAGGTGGGTTGCTAGTCCACGAGGGTTGTTCTTTGGAGTAATGCGTTACTGGGTCGACCTATCGAGGCAGGTAAGTAACAGGACTACCTACTGTATAAAAGGTTCAGTTCGGGCACAGGAGAAAGCCATCGCAGCGGCAGAGAGGTTTCACTCTCTGGAAGATACTTGTAGCGATTGAAAAGGCCAATCAACGAGTACTTCTAATCGTGCCCACCTACGCTGCCAGACGATGTGAGGAGATCATACAGAAGTTGGGGACAAGAAATCCACCCTACAAGCTGGCAGGCGGCCTACTGGCTTGGGATGCCTTTGTGGGCCGACCGCGGCATTGCGCTGTTCTTTCATGCCGTGATAGGACGCGTCGAGGAGAATACATGGTAAATAGTCATCCTTATCTGCACCACGTACGGCGACGAGTTTCAAACATCCCTCGCCTGGTCCTTCCCACCACTGCAAGCGATCCACGACCCGGGCCGAATAACACAACCATTTGTATCTTCCTCTCTCACTTAATGAGTACAGAGGAGACGAGGGTTGCGATTCTCGGCATTTGCACGCAACATTGTACAGTACATGCATTGTACATGCCCAATACATGCGCATGCTGTCCTAAACCAGAGGGGTTTTGGGATATTTCTGGTTACTTGATGCTCATACAGAGAATGCTCATGCTTGCAACTTTCGCCCAATCAGCCTCTACCACGCCAATACTCTTGTGCGTTGGTCTACCGGTACTCACGCTGGTCGACGCTTGTATGCAGGGCCCCTCCAACTGGCTAGGGATGTCGAACTCATCTGACCTGGATCACAGCTCGCCATCCTAGCATGCCTGGGCCCCCCAGCGCAAAGAGATTAGCGCGCAGTCGAGCATGATATTCCCTTGGACTACCATTGCATCTACCACACCACGTTCAATCGTCTCAGTGCTCGAATTCCAAGTACTCGGGCTGTTAGTATGGGTCTTGGTTGATATGTCTGTGTGCGTGTGCAAACCATGCAGTCGTACTCCTCGGGTGGGATCCTTTGCTTCCATAGTTGGTGTATATCGACCGAGCTGTGATGCGGGACAGTAGGTGTGTGCATAACCAGAGTGTACAGGAAGGCTCGCCCAAAAGCACACGAAGAAAGAAAGCAAGAGGTAGCGGCTTGAAGACCATACGGGATGTTATAAGAGCAAAAGAGCAAAAAGAAACTTCCCCCGAACCAGAATCGAACTGGTGACTTTTCGGTTACAATTATACCATTACAGCCGAACGCCATGAACCAACTAGACCATCGGGGGTTGTTGAGGTAAATTTATCAGCATTAGCCTATAGAGGGGACAAAGCCATCCAGTAAATATTATCGAAGAGACATCCAGCCACGGGAGGGCGTGCCGCGGACACCGGAAAGTATAAATAAAGATTGACTGACCATGGCTCCACCATCGAATGCGGTAACTGGAGCTTGCCTGAATGCATAGCGTCAGGTAGCCAGCGATTCAAATGCTTTCTGCAAATGTACGTGTAATGTGCCACTCTGTATGTTGGGCAAAGCCTTCGCATGGGCGCTTCCTGCCATGTTCAGGGGAAACACTCACGGTTATTCGGAGGCCCCGGAGTGGCCAGCAGCGGCCCACGAGTCAAAAATCACAGTGACAAGCAAGACCGCGGCCTGCCTTGTCCCAGGTGTCTGCGGCCTTCGAGACATCAAAAAGATGCAAAAGAGAAGATCCCCCGAACCAGAATCGAACTGGTGACTTTTCGGTTACAATTAATACCATTACAGCCGAACGCCATGAACCAACTAGACCATCGGGGGCTTTTCTTGATTAGTCAGACTATAATTGTAATCATACAGCGCCAGCAGCTCTATCGAGCAGATCTGGTCCCTGGCTCTTCTATGTTAAATTAGCGAACAGCCTACTGTAGAGGACAGCTGGGTACAATGCTGGGCATCGACTGTACCAACAGTGCTGGGCGTGTCACTATAGGAATTCACCCCGTCGGGTCTTCGTGCAGAGACACAGACTGTATGTTCTTTCTATCCAGGCCCCCACGGGCTCCGGCTGTAATCCTTGAACAGAGGTATATTTCAATGGTAGAATTTCTCTTCTGTGGCGTTGCTCTCCATTGATCGCAGCCAGGTCGTCTAATCTAATGAGCTCGATTGGAGGCACTGGGGAGCTCCGTCCTTCTTTCGACCTTCTCTTCCTGCATTTGCAATACACCACCTCACACGCCCCCTCGAACCTGATATGCTGACACTAAAGCAGCATTCCCTGTATTCGTTTGTTAGGCCCGTCGCAGACGGTCGTCTCTCTCGCTAATGGCAAGATATGTATCTCGAATGCGACTTCTCTGCATGGTAGCACACAGCACGAGCATGTTGTTGTTGGACAATAAACCGCATGCTACTGTTACTGATCGATTGGGACTACCTTACCATGTTCGTTGTGCCTGACCGTCTCATCTCTTGCCTGGCTGCCATCGCGCCGCAGATCAGCCGGCCAGCTTCGCTGCCACCGGAAGTGGTCATTGACGACTAGGATACTATATTTCTATACCTGTTGAGGATCGGTTGGTTACCATGCTCGCTTTAGCTACTGGCGTTATCGGCACTCGTATCTGGCTTTCCGTCGGTTACAGGTCACACTATTGTGGGTGCCATATAGTGTAGGTACGAGGGAAGTATATCGAGTATTCTTTCTGGGCGTTGACTCACTGCATGAAGGGCTCGTCGACTCAAATGGAAGCCCAAATGTATACTACAACTCGGCCCTCCCCGTGTAGCCACGGCGGACATCACAGGTCTTCTAGGGCACTGTGAGACCGGGTCGGTTGGTGCGTGGAATTTGTGAAGTGCCTTGGCCCGCTTATTTAGCATACCTTATTGCCAGCATAGCATGAAATGGGGCAATGGCGCATCTGGGAGCGCGTCAGACTGAAGATCTGGAGGTGGCCGGTTCAAGCCCGGCTTGCCCCAACGTTTCTTTTTTAATTCTTTCGTTGTCTATATCAGCTCTAGCGGGTCATTCAATATGGTGTCTGGAAGTGGAGGCATCTTTCCCCCTTCGCCGGCTAGCGAGGCGGGTAGGGCTTGTTGCCGACGGGATATCTGCTGCCGGACACCGCCTGCGTTCTGCGTCATGCCTTCTGTTGATCCAGTATACCCAGCGCTGGTATGATTGCTTGAGCAAGACGTGAACACAACAAATGACTGACAATGGCATCCGGAATGACATCGGAGAATGAATCACAGAGCAAATGTCCAAGGGAACAAATGTGCGAATGCCATAGAAGAAGATGTATTGTTAATGTCAACACAAGTCTTTGCCGTGATCAACCGTCAACCGTCAACCGTCAACCGTCAACCGTCAACCGTCAACCGTCCGACAAGTATTTCCAACAGCGCTATAAGAGGTACATACAAGACAAATTATAATTGTACATTGGAAAATTTACAAGACCATTCAAGCCACTAAAATGTAGCCGTAGGTGAGAATTGCGAGGGGTGTCGTTGAGAGTACGGTATCTGCTGTGGAAACATTCCCTGAGCTTTAGAGAGAGTTTTTATAACAACCAAAGAAAGGGAGCAGGTTCCATCAATTCTGGGACGATGGCGCATCTGGGAGCGCGTCAGACTGAAGCACTAACTTCGGCCGCCAGGTTTCATCCTTCGGGATGTCCCTAGTAATCTGAAGGTGGCCGGTTCAAGCCCGGCTCGTCCCATTTCTTTATTTTTTTTTTTTTGACGTACCGCCGCCCCTCCATCATCCATCTGTCAACATCACCATTGATCGAACCACCCAGCTACAGATATCCTCCGTGTCCTTCATCGTCGCTGTCCGCCGATCGAATCATTGTACGACCCCCTTATTACAATGGTTGCACACACAAATTTCTCAGCAGCGAATACCCTCATGTCACTGCTCACTCTCAGCCCCGTGCGGACCGTGTCTCATTGGTTGAGCGATCCCCATCCAAAGGGCCAAGGTCAGCATCGAGCTTTCAGCTCCGCCTCCTACGAGCAACCATCACGTCTCCTGATCAGTTGCGACAGGCCGCCAACATGGGGCGCCTGGTGACTAGGCTGCACCTTCGCGGGGCGGTGCCAAGGGACCTTTTCATAAAACCGACCAAAACAAGCGAGCTGAACGAAATGGTCGACAGAAGGACAGCCTGGAGCAACTCCACTACCACCGACGTAGATATATAACTCGTGGGATGGAATGCCCTTGCTGCCGCCCAGCATGGAGGCCCAAATAATACGTGCGGAAGAAGAGTGGCATACAGCATCCCGCCATGCGGTTCCAACTCTCCGAGCTAGACCCCGAATCCGACGCTCTCTCCGAGTTCGTCACCTGCCAGGTTACCAGTTTCGGAGAACCATTCCAGCCGATTTACCGGTTCTTCTACCCTATCTTTGGCGGTGAACCTGAGGCACAGAAGCAAGAGGCGCTCACGAACCTCGTGCAACTGCACCGAGAGTGGGCTCGCGAGGACCCGGACTCTGTCTTCCTGCAGATCAGGGACCGTGATCGGGACAACCGGCTTGTTGCCGGCGTCTATTTCAAGGTCCACAGGCAGAACCCATACGCGCGAGGAGGAAACGGAGACCGCAGCGGTGACAGCGAAGAAGAGCACGACCCGTCTGCTGCTCTGTGGTACCCAGAAGGGGCTCGACGAGAGTATATCACGCGATGCATCGAGATTTTCTCCGAGCCGCACATGAAGCTCATGCAGAAGCCGCATGTTTGTACGTTGCTGCCCGCGTGCTGTCGATCTGGCTTTCACTCTCCTCGTCCGTGGGCTAACTACGCGCACCGGTAGATATATTCGTCGGGTTCGTCTTACCCGAATACCGCCAACTGGGTCTGGCAGACATGCTCTTGGTCGAGGTTTGTCGACGGGCAGACGAACTGGGACTGGAGTCCTGGCTTGAAGCGGTTATCGCAATGGGGGTGACGATCTACAGGCGCCACGGGTTTATCCCCTATAGCGGTGGTCTTCTGGTTCAGCCTGCTGCGACAGAAGTGGAGGCCCAGGATGCAGATTGGCAGGATATCGAGGCCAGGATGCAGCCTCTGCGATACTGGCCCATGTGGCGGCCTCCTCATGGAAAGATAGAACTCGGGAAGACGAGCCCACCATGGGGCGAGCTGAGTACGAATAGGAGATTTTTGGGCAGGCTATGATATCCGAGGTGGCGAGGAAATTTGCCTATCCGGCAATTGAAAACTCCGCTGGTACCAATCGCCTGTACAGCTACTGTCGTGCGTATAACTTGGCATGCTATCACCATGTGGGATACCTGCCCACCATCCCGTTTGAACGACGACAGTCCCGGGGCTGTTGTTTCCCCTTTATCCATCTGCCATCCACTCAATGCCATGCCCGGTCCTCCGTCATGCATGGCCACATGGGATCTGTTCTTAAGGCACACTGATCTCACCTGCTAGATCCCACCCTGCATAGTGTGGGTCAGATCGATCACCGTCGTTGATCTTCAATATCAACCGGCAGTATATAATACGGCCAGAAGCAATTCAAATACAGCAGGGGTACTGACGACATCTTCGGCTGGTAGTAGAGCATATTAGAACTACAACCAATTACAAACTATACCTGCTGCGCACCCGCGATTTGCGATCTCGACGCCCCCAAGGTCTCTTGACAAATACGTCGGGGTGGTTATGGCATAGGGTCTCCCGAGATAGCCCGTTGCTCAATCCCAGGGTGATGTATAATCTCGCTTGTCATACTGTTAGTCCGATAGATTGCCCGTCGAGGCTTCGGGTGACACTTCCCCCAAGACCCCACGGTCTCCGGCAAGCCATACGGTGCGTCAAGCGCCATCGAGTAGACCGTGGACAACGTCGAAGTCATTACAGGTTAGAACTTCGTCCCCTATATTCTATCACGATGGTAGCCAGCCATCAAAATGCTAGCCTACCTAATCCAATGCCACTGGCGCTTGACAGGCTCAAATGATCGCAGTACGTCGTTGTACTGTACACAAGGTCAAACAGAGTCAAGGACGACAGACAAGCCCAACAGTTGTACAGTACACACGCAGCGCCCCGACGTCATAGCCACGCTTCCCACGCCGCACCAGTCAGCCTCAATATCAGATATTAAAGTCTATTGGATAAAGAAACCTGGCTCCAGGGAGTCACGCCGTAGCGCACTGGAGCTTACGTCAGTAGACCTCCACAATACACACAGCTTCTGCTACAAGGCTATAGAGCACTAAAACCCGGCTTCCTGCATCGAATACCCCCGATGGTCTAGTTGGTTCATGGCGTTCGGCTGTAATGGAAATTGTAACCGAAAAGTCACCAGTTCGATTCTGGTTCGGGGGAGTTCTTTTTGACCTTTTTTTGAGGTCCCATCACCAGAGCTATGAGGAATCTCATTCAATGTCTCTGACGACCTGGGGATCATCGCCCAGTCGATCAGCTTGACGGTGTTTACAATACATTGGGACAAGCCCTTCGACCCTCCCAGCCCTATTCAGCCAGCAGCAGCGAATAGTTTCCTCGACTAATGTATTCAACCCGTGGGAGCCTTCGGCGACGGGGCTACCCGAGCATCGTAACCGTCCTTATCCGTCGGACGGGTCATGAACTACATCCAACTCTCTTAAGGAGATCTAGACCCGGCTGACGGAGGCCAGTTACTTTATTCTACCATATATATACAAAAAAACCCTTTATGTATCGACATCGGCCAGCCGGGATCTATACAGTGCCATGTCCTCGTCCCGAGGGCTACCCATTGCCTATGACGTTGTCGCCATCTCGTGAACCATGACGACTCTCCTGGGTATGTGATGCAGGGGTTATGCAACAGCCTCCCTCGACACGTGGGAGATAAGATTGTCGTGTTCTCCGGCAGGGAGTCGCCGAACCTTAACGCTGGGGGGTGACGAATGCGTGTATACTTTTTGGGTGCCGTGCGTGCAGTACAGCAACGGTGGCGCAATCACTCGGCCCTCGCTCGCTGGGCTTCGGTATCAGGGGCTGTTGGTATAGTGGGAAATCTGTGTAGGTCTCAGTTTCATGGGCCGTGGTGATGAAATCCAATGCAGGTTATACGGCGTGCAAGATATGGGAGGTATGGACCTTCCGCTGGGGGGGTGGTTGTA
>KZ825625.1:6849-44606 GCA_003184685.1 Aspergillus indologenus CBS 114.80
CCTAAATAAACTAAATAAACTAAATAAACTAAATAAACTAAATAAACTAAATAAACTAAATAAACTAAATAAACTAAATAAACTAAATAAACTAATAAAACTAATAAAACTAATTAAACTAATTAAACCAATTAAACTAATTAAACCAATTAAACTAATTAAACTAATTAAACTAATTAAACTAATTAAACTAATTAAACTAATTAAACTAATTAAACTAATTAAACTATATAAATTTACTAAATAATAGCCTTTTTAATAAATTATTAAAAATAATCTTTATTTTCCGCGAGCGCGCAAGTGCGAGCAGGCTAAGAACTAAGCCTAATTAAAAAACTTATAAAAATAAATAGATTTATATATATTAAAAAGCCCTAAGCCCCCTTTTCAAGCCCACCGAGCGAAGCGAGGGATTAAGGCTTGTAATATTATTTAAATATATTATATAATATATATTTAAAAGATTAAAAAATATATAATTAATATAGTTTAAAAAATAGCTGGTGTATTTATAAGTTTAAATAGTATTATTTAATATTTAAAATATTTATACTATGTTATAAATACTATTTTCTATTTATTTTTTTTATATATAGATAATAATAAATATTATATAAACTAAGCTGTATAAATATTTATATATTTTTTAATTTATTAAATATTTTATTTAAAAGTAGTACTAGATAATTATTTTTTACTATAATAATATTTAATTTATAATAATTAATATAAAGCTAAAGATTTTTATTTTTTTAAATATAAATAAAATTAGTATATCTACTAAAGTTTTAAATAATTTTATTTATTTTTTTTTAAATATATTATCTAAATAAATATATAGTATTTTTAGTTTTTTTACTAATAATAAATAGATATATTTATAAAAGAATACTATATTTTTTATTAAATTAATAGTATAATTATAATTTTTATATAGAGTAAGTACTGCTGTATTTTTTTTTAAAAATATATTTATATATTCTTTATATTTTTATAGTATAGTAGGCTTTTATTTATATATTATTTATATTAAATTATCTACTATTACTATATTTTTTCTAATCTATAGTATTTATATTAAAATATTTATTATTATTATATTTACTATTATCTATATTATTATTAAATAAAAAAATTTATTCTTCTCTTTTATATAGAAATATAAAAAAGATTATATTTTCTATTCATTTTAGATTTTTCTATAAAATATCTATATCTATTATCTCTAATCTATAATTAGATTTACAGCTTATAATTAAAACTATTTTAAAATTATATTATATTTTTAAAAATCTACTGTTTTAAACTTCTAATTTTATATATAGTTAACTTTTTTTAAATCTTATATTAGAACTAGTAGTTAATAATTTTTATAAAATATTATAATATAATTATTTATTATATTTATTTTATAAAGTACTATACTACTTAGTAAAAAAAGTTTTTTTTATTAATACTAGTTTATAAAATTTATTTTTATACTAGAGTCTATTAAAACCTATATATATTATAATTTTTTTTATTTTTTTAATAATATTTTTTAAATTAAAGTCTTAGCTGATAAGTATATTTTAAATATATCTAGTATTTATATAGTATTAAATATTAGATTTTTTAATTTTTTAAATCTTAGTCTACTATAGTTTAATCTATTAATTTTTTTTATTATAAAAAAAATCTTTATATAGATTTTTTTTTATAAATATTCTTTCTAAATACTTTTTATTTTTATTTTTAGTAATTTTTTTTTCTATAGTTATAGTATATAGTATTTATTAGTTTAATTTTAAATAATAAACTATTTTTTAATTTATATTTTTTTTATTTTATATAGTTTTATATATTAGTAGCCAGTCTTATAATCTATACTATAGATTAAACTTAGTTTTTATATTTATTAGTAGTAATCATCTAGTACTGCTTTAATATATTCTATTTAACTATATAAAAATAATTAATATATATTTTATAATTTTATAGTTTTGAGTATTTATACTACTCTATATAAAAGTATAGTTTAAAAAATATTTTAATATATAAAATAGTTTTTTTTTATTTATTAAAGTTAGTATATAGAAGATATTTTTTTATTATAACTAAAATTTATATAAATATATATATTAACTAATACTATAGCTAAATAATTTATATATATTTAATAATTATTTTTTTTTATAAATTCTAGATTATTTACTATATATAATAATATTTTATTAAATTCTATTTATATATAGGAAATAGAGATATTTAAATATATTTTATTTTAATTATAAAAATATTATAATATTAGATAGTTAAGTAATTTATATATTTTTTTCTTTTCTAAATTATAATATTTATTAAATATTTTAAAATATATTTTTATTATAAGTCTTTAGTTTATATACTTTTATATACTTTATTTGATAAATAGTTTAATTTTTAGCTTTTCTTTTAGAAAATTATTTATTTTATAGTATTAGTATATAAGATTATATAGTTTACTTTTTTTTAAAAAATAGTACTGTTTTTTTTATATATGTTTTTATACAGTATTTAAAGTTTATAGAGTTTAAAATTTTTTTATAGTTTTTTTTATATCTAATAATTTATATTATTTAGTATAGCTTTTATATTATTTTTAATAGGGGGTATATTTAGTTTAATTAATTTTTTAGATTTATTCTAGATTTCTCCTGTACTGCAGGATATTTTTTTTTAATCTTAATAAAATTGTGATGGATTTCGGTAGTGTTGATATTCTGCTGTTAGTTCCCGCCTTCGGGTATTCTTCGGTAGATCTCGACCTCCCGAATGTTTTTTTTTCTTAACAACTTCGTCTAATTAATAATATTAATTATATCTTTATTATATCGACTTCTATATTATATAGTAGTATATTTATATATTAAAATAGTCTAGAAAGTCGTCTCTACAGACTTAGTATATTTTCTTTATTTTATTTTTTTTAATTATTAGATTACTATATTAATTATTCTTTTTTTTATCTCTGCGTCTCGAGATTCCTTCTAATTGCGAATTTTTATTATTTATATTCTACTATTTATACCCGCGTTCGCCTATATAGATTATCTAGTCTATTTTACTTTTATTTTATTTTATAATTTATTTAATTAAATCTATATATATATAAATCAACTTTGCCGAATTTGCGTCTCGCGTTATCTATTATCTATATTTTAACTTCTATACTAATTAATATCTTAATTATTTCTATTAATCTATACTATTTATTTCTATCTTTTTATTATATATCTCTACTTTTATATTATAGTCAAAATTTTATTAGTCTAAAGTAGTTAAAGATATTTATTTATTTAATAATTTATCTACGCGTTTATTTAGACTATTAATATTAATATTTTTTAAATTTATTTATTAGATTATTAAGTATTTTAATAGTAATATTTATATTTTTTAAAATAGACTTAATAGTTCTATTCTTTTTTAAGCTTATTATATTATTTATATTATATTAATTCTATTTTCCGTAAAAAACTATATATATTTTTTTTTAGAATTTTAATAAGTCTATTTTTTATAAAAATATTTATATTTTTTTTTAAATATATTAAATATCTTATCGGCTCCGATCTATTTACTGCCTAGCTAAATAATAGTTATTTTTAAAACTTATTTAATAACTTTATTAAGCTGTTTTATTTTTTAAAATATATATATTTTTAATTATCGACTAATATATTTTTATTATTATCGGTTTTACTATTATAAGTTACGCCGATACCGAATTCTTATTTAATTAAGTCTATTTTATTAGAGATTTTTATATTAAGTTTTATTATCTAGTCCAAATAATTAGTTAAATAGATAAATATTAGTTTTAAAATATTTAAATATTAAAAAGTTAATATATTAAGATATTAAAAAGCCGATATATTAAGATTTTAAAAAGTTGAAAATATTAATACTTAAATACTAAAAACTTTAAAATATATTATTTCTAGTACTTTTTCTACTATTAAATATTTTAGTAGAATTGCTTCTTATCCGTCTATATTTCCTATTTTTAATCTTATTTTTATTAATTATTTTAAAAATATTAATTACTTCGAAAGTACCGAATATTCTAATTTTTAATATAATAGACTATTTAAATATATATACGATAATATATTTAATATATATACTAATCTACTTTTTAATTAACTTAATTTTTTATTTTTTAATATTAATATCTCTACTTCTAATTTTAATACTAAATTACTATTTTTTAAATATCTTTTATTTTTATATTATAAATATTATTATATTAATATTAACTGTTCTATTATTTAATTAATTTAATCTATTAAAAAAATAGTCGGTACTACTTCCAGTTTATTAAATACTAAACTATCCGGATCTTTATTTAATTTTAGATTTTTTATTTTTAAATAATTTAATATTAGTAATAATAATTCTTCTTTATCTAATCTATTAATATAAATATAGAATATATTTATATAGTTGCTTAGTTATATAAATAATTTTAAAAAATATTTTAGTAATAATAATAATAATAATTCTTTTTTTTATCTCCGCGTAACTAATATAATAATAATCCTAGCTTTATTAATCTAAATAATAATAATCCTAATATATATATAATATATATTAAGAATATAAAATCCGAAAAGATCGGATTTTTCTAGTCTAATATAGACGGTAATAATTCTATTAAATAAATTAACTATAATATATTTTATAAAAATATTAATATTTTTATTAATTATATTTATAATACTATTAAATAGTATAATAATAAATTTATTAAAAATAATCTATAGGCTTATCTATATAGTACTATTTTAATATAATTTATTTTTAGCTTATCTAAACTAAAAAAATTAATAATTATTAAAACTATTTTTAAAAATAGATAAATTAAAAATCTACTAAATTATTTCTATTTTAGCCTATCTACTATTCTATTAAAATTTAATTATATATATTATAGTTTTAATAATATAAATTCTAAACTAATTAGTTAATTTATCTAAAATATAAACTAATATATTTATACTATTTATATAAATAATTTATTTAATTAGCTATTATATTTATAAAACTATATTAATATTTATTTTTATATAATTCTAACTAAACTAATAGAGATAATAACTATTAGTTAATTTTTAAAAAATCCTAATAACTAATAGTAAAAATAGAAAAATCTTATTTATACAATTAATAGATACGATTATAATTATAATAATTATAATAATATATTTTAAAACTAATTTTATAGATTTTATAATTAAAAATAAGAATAAACTAATTATTTTAATAATTAAAATAATTATAATTATTATACTAATAATATTTAAAGACATTCCGGTTGCCTATATTAAAACTAATAGTAATTAAATTAATAATTAAATAATTTATAGTAATCGAATAATTAGTAGCAGCTTTATTAGTAGTAATATCTATATATCTAAAACTATAACTAAAATAATTAAATATAATATAATTTATAGCTGTAGAATTAAGATATAAATAATAATTAATAATTATAAAATTAATATAATAATAATAATAACAGATGCTAGAATTAGTAATATAGAAATAATTATTAAAATATTAACTATAATTAATAAAATACTTAATTTAGCGGTAGTAACTATTCTAATAATTATTCTAGTTAAAATAACCGTAATATATATATTATTATAATTAATCTAATATTATCTAAAAATATTTATAATTTTATTTTTAATATATATAATAATTTTAATATTTATAATTCCTCTAATAAATATTTAATTTCTAGTTTTTTTAATTATCTATATAGTTCTAAATATAAATATTTTAAATACTAATATATAGAGAATAATCTGTATAGATATAATAAAAATTAATATAATAATAATTATAAGTATAATAATTTTTATAATAAAAATAATATATATTATAAAAAGTATAATAATATATATATCGCCTATATCGCCTATATTAAAAATAACTATACTAAAAAATAGTAATATTCTCTAAAATAATTATTAAAAACTTTTTTTTATATTATTAAATTTTATAGATAAATTATTTTTTATTTTCTATAATAATTATAATAAATTATTTTTATTAAAAAATAATATATTATAATTTAAAATACTATACTATGATATCTCCGTAAATTAAATTCACTAAATTTACAGTTAATAATAATTTTATTATTATATTAAATTAATATAATTAGTAAATTACTAATATTAATAAAAATATTCTAATTTTAGAATTACTTAAATTAATTATAGTAGAAATTAATCTAAATACTATAAGCTAATATATTAAAATATATATTAATATAAACTATATTACTACTATTAGTAATATAGATCTTTTCTACTTTTTTAATATTAATATTTATAATATTTTAATAATTCTTTATATTAGAGAAATTAGTTCTATATATTAAATAAATTAGTATATTATATTAAATATCTATTTTTTAAGATATTAAAATCTATATACTTATAAATTTATCTTTATATTCGCCTATATTAAAATATATATTTATTTAATTAAAAAACTTTTTTTAAATATTTTTATTAGTATTAATACTATAATATATAAAAAGATTATTCCCAACTATAAAAAATAAATTACTAGTATTTAATTTTACTATAATTTTATTTTTCTAATTTAGATTATTATAGTACTAAAAAAATTAATAAAAATATCTATATATACTATTAAATATATTATTATTTTTTTTTATTCTTAAATTATACTTTTTATTAAAAAGATTATCGGTTTTTATAAAACTAATTATATTTTTAAATTTAAAAATAATATAAAATTATCTATATATAGTTATTTAGTAGATACTAATTTTTTTTATTAAAACTATTAATAAATCTTTGTTTTTAATAATAATTAATTATTATATAAAAATCGGAATTTTAAATAATAATAAATATATTACTATATATAAAGCTAAAAACTATATTACTAAACTTAATTATTTAAATTTTTATATTTTATAGTTTTTTTATATTTATAACTATTATTATTATATTACGGAATTTTTTTATATAGTTTAAATACTTACTGCTGTATATTTAGTATATAGCTATATTTAAATATATAAAACTATTTAAATTAATATTTCTAAATATTATAGTAAATTATTTATATCTACTATTATTTATTTATTTTTTATAATTTAGTTTAAAGTTAATTATTTATTTAAATCCGGCCCTGGGATACCTAAATATATATTACTATTTAAAATAAAATATACTAATAAAAATAAAATATTTATTTTTTCTAATAGTATAATTATTTATTAAAGCGGTTATAAAAATATTTTTTTATTATTTACTATATCTTATAATATATAAACTAATTTTAATAATTCTAATATTAGTATAGTTAATATTTTTAAAAATTAGTAGATATAAATTTTTTTTAAAAAAAAATAATAAAAATATACTACAGTCCGCAAATCTTATATTTATTAACTTTTAAAATATAATTATAAAATTATTAATTTTATTTTTAATTTTTTTTTCTATAGCTGATAAAATATTATATATAAAAATATATATATTTTCTATATATTTTATATTTATAGTATAAAAATATATAAATAAATAAATAAAAGATTATTTTATTATTAACTTAAGAGCCGTAAATTATAAAATTAAGCCTAATTTTTATTTTATATTAATATAAAAAAATATTTTTTATATTAATATAAAAAAATATTTTTTATATAATTAAAAAATATAAGTATATTACTATTATAGACGCTGCTTAATTCTTTTATTAATAGCTAATATATATTAGTTACTATTGATATGGTACTGATCGATAAGACGAAATATAATAAGATTGATTATATTAAGATAGTTGTTCTGGATAAAGTTTGGAAAGGTAAGAAGACCGAGAAATATCCGTAAAGCGGAATTAAATAGTAAAATATTAACTTCGTTAAAATCTATTACAGATACCTCCGTCTTAAAAACAGATATTCTTATTAGTTAAATATATAAAATTGATATATATAATAATATAAACTACCTAAATATATAAATACAAAAGTTAATAATCTAAAAGATAGTAAGATTATAAGATAAAAAAATATTTAGTTTAGATATATCTACTAATGCGATATTTATAATTATAAATAAGATCCTCTATAATAAGATCTTTACTATATATCTATTTATTATATTAAAATCTATATTTTTTTTAGTAGATAAAATACTGCGTAATAAGTATATAGTAATAACTATAAAAAATAATATATTTATTTAAAATAGCGGATACTTCTTAACAGTTATTATTATAGAAGTATTTATTTTTAATATATAGAGATTCGGCAGATATACAGCTATATAGATTTTTACTATATAAAGCAGATTTAAGCTGGGCAATTAAAATAATTAAATAGATCTTCTATATATCCGGCAGATCAAGGCGATATATATATTTATTAACAACTTTAAAAACTTTAAATAAACCGATATATTATTATATAAGCTTAATCTTTATATTTTTAATAGTAGAAATAGTATAATCTTAATATAGATATAAATATACTAAGTCGCTAAATATAAATAATATTAAGATATATTTCGCGTTATAGATTTTTTTTATATATATAGCTGCAAATTTTAGAGCCTCTTCTGCGTCTAATTAATATAAATAGTCTTAGACGATTAAAAATATAAAAATAGAAAATATAGCAGCGTTAATAAAAACAACTTTTTTAAAACAATTAAAATATTAATATTCGGACAAAATAAATAGAACAGCTTTAACCTTTTTAGAAGATTTTAAAAAAATAATAACTTTAACTATTAAATATTTAGATAGTCTAGACGCAACATTTTAAAATTTAAATATATCGATTTTTTAAAATCTAGATATATCGACTTTTTAAGAATATTAATTAAAATAAGAATAGTTAAGAATTATTTTAATTAAGTTCTATAACTAATATAAAGATATACTAAATATAAAATAATAAAATAATTCCTTAGTAGCTGTAGATAGTAAAAAATTAATAGTAGTAATAATAGATAATATAGTTATAAACTATAACTTTTACTGCGTAGTCGCGTATCTTATTATTATTTTAATAGTTAAGATTATATATTTTAACTAATTATTAGTCTAGAGATACGCTGTAGTAGAGTAATACTATTTAATATATAAATAAAAAAATAGTTTTTTCTAAAAAAATAATATAAAGCGGATATTATAATCGGAGATAATAATAATTAAAACAGTCTAATTATAGCTTTAAAAATATTAAATAATAGTAATATTCTATTTATCGACTTTTATAGTTAAATAATTAAAAATTATACTAATATATTTTATAAATTTATTAATAATAATAAAAACTTAATTATTACTATTTTTAATAGATAAAAATATAATAAAATCTATAGTAAAAGTATAGAATAGTTTAGTAATAGAAATTATTAGTTATAAAATACTATAAAAACGGTATTTACAGATATAGTTTTTAAAATATTAAAAATATTAATTAATATAGTTCTATAGATATTTAAATAGTTTATAAATAATAAAACTATATAATTTATAGAAATAGTATTTAAATCTTTAGTAGTATTTTTTATTATAGATAATTTTAAAAAGTTTTAAAGTAAATAAAAATAGTATATAGATCTATAGTTTTTTAATAATATAACTATTATCTATAATAGTATATTTAGATATTTAAAAATCGACTAGTTTAATTTTATTATCTTTATATAAGATATACTTTATTATATATAGTAATCTGTTTTTTATAATATATAGAAGATCTGCGGCAGAATCTAATTTAAAAATATATATAATTTCTAATATATATAAATCTTAAAAATAGTTATTACAGATATATTTTTTAAATTTATTAGTAATCTTAATAGTATAAATAATAAAGACGTTTTCGGAGATATCTTTAAAATTATATTTAAATATATATATAATATCTTTTCGGGGCAAGTAAAATAGTATATCTACTACTATATTAGTAACGCCGGAATAATAATATATAACTAAGTAAAACTATTAGATATACTGGTTTACTTATATAAAATAAAGATTAAGATATTTAATTATAATAGTATTAAATATAATCTGTTTTAACAAAGTAATAATACTTAAGTAGTCGGTATATATAATTAGGGAAATATTTAGATATACAGCTTATATTATATATTAAAATTTTTAAAATATCTATATAAGATATAAAACTTTTAATTTAATAAATTAATAGTTTTTTTCAATAAATATTAAAACGCAACTAAAAAAAAAATTAGGCGGATATATATACGCGGCGGAGGTTTTAAAGTATCTTTATACTTATAGATATTATCTAAATAATATAATATTATACTATATTCTTCGCGGTATATATTAAGATCCAAATAAGCTTATTTAAATAATATAAAATATATTAGTTTAAAAATATTGCTAAAGTTGTTTTAAAATATTTTAAATACGCGGAGCTCCTCTTCGGTAGGATTAAAAATCAGTATCTTATTTATATAATCTTATCTAGACTATTTAAAATATTTAGATAAATAGTCGGGTATATAAAAACTATTTAAAAATATCGAAAATACTTTAGTTGGTAATTAGATATAAAGTAATTAGATTTTCCACTTTTAAAAAGGGAGTACTTTGCTTATATAGTAATTTATATAATAATAGAATTAGCCGGTTATATTAAAATATCGATCTAGCTGCGCTAGTATTTTTAAAAATAATAATTTATAGATAATTATAATTTTATTTTTAAAAGTTAATAAATCTAATATATTAATATACTGTCCGAAAAGAAGAACAAATAAAAAATTAATATATATTTTATTTAGTTTTAGCTTAATATTTAAATCTTAGAATTTACTAAAAATTAAAAATAAATACTTAAAATACTTTTTATATTTATAAAACGCGATAATAATATTATTAATATATATTTTAGTAAAGATATAAAACTTATATAGATTTAAGTCTATTTAATACTAAATAAATAGAATAGAATTAATAAAGTCTATTAAAATAATATAAAAAATTTTCTAGCCGCGGTACGTTATAACGGCTAGTCGATTATAGTAACCGGTATATACTAGTTATTAATAAAAAATTAAGCAGTATCTACAACAGTAATATACTTATATTCTTTAACTATATAAAAAATATCTTCTTATATTAAAATAGAATATAAATTAGATTTAGTTTTATAGTTTACTATATATAAATCGATAACAGGATAACTCTTTATTTAACTATTTATATACTTCTATACTATAAATATAGAATATACGGACAGTATATATATTTTTATATATAATATTTTATCGGCCATATAAAAAAGATTAAAAATAGAATTAATTATTTTATAGTCTTGCTCCGAAAATCGGTAGATATAAGATTTATAAACTACAGAATATTTTTACTATTTTTTCTTTAAAAAAATTTATATCTATTAATCTTTAAAAATATTAACTATACCGATATTAAAACTATTAGAATTAGTCTATATATTATAAAATATAGTAAAGGATAAGAGAGTATTTTTATAACCGCTTTAATAAATAGTTATACTATTAGAAAGAATAAATATTCTGTTTTTATTAATATATTCTATTTTAAGTAGTAATATATATTTAAATAGTCTAAGACCGGATTTAGATAAATAATCAGCTTTAGACTAAGACGCTGGGAATAAATAAGTAATAATAAATATAAACAACTTGCTATAATATTCGGAGATATTAATCTAATATTTAAAAATATTAATTTAGATAGTTTTATATATTTAAGTATAGCTACGCGCTGGATATGCGGCGGTAAGTATTTTAACTATATAAAAAAACTCCGCAATATAATAATAATAGTTATAAATATAGAAAAACTATAAAATATAAAAATTTAAATAATCAAATTCGGTAATATAGTTCTCGGCTTTATATACAGTAATATATTTATTACTATTTAAAATTCCGATTTTTATATATCGGTTAATTATTACCGGAGATAAAAACTTATTAACAGCTTTAATAAAAAAGAAGTTAATATCTATAAAATAATTATATATTAATAATCTAGTATTATTTTTAAATTTAAAAATATAGTTAGTTTTATAAAAACCGGCAATCTTTTTAATAGAAAATATAATACAAAAATAAAAAAAAATAATAATATATTTAGTAGTATATATAAATATCTTTATTAATCTATTTAGTACTATAATAATTTAAATCGGAAAAATAAAGTTATAGTAAAATTAAATACTGGCGATTTATCTTTTGCAGTCGAAAATAATCTCTTTATATACTATAATATTAATACTAATAAAAATATTTAAAAAAAGTTTTTTAACTAAATAAATATATATTTTAATATAGATAAATACAGAAGTAAATATATAAGTATATAGATTTTAATATCTTAAAAAATAAATATTTAGTACAATATACTGGTTTGTCTAATATATAAAACCGATTTCTTTAATATAAAAAATTATTAAAATATTATAAATATTAATATTAAAAAAGTAGAAAAGATCTATATTACTAATAGTAATAGCGCAGCCTATATTAATATATATTTTAGTATATTAGCTTATAGTATTTAGATCAACTTCCGCTATAGCCGACTTAGGCGATTTTAGAATTAGAATATCTTTATTAATATCGGCGACTTGCTGATTATATCGATTTAATATAATAATAAAGTTATTATTAATTATAAGTTTGGTAGGTTCGACTTGCAGGGGTTTTACAGTATAATACTATAAATATATATATAACTTATTTTTTAAAAGAAATAATATATTATAATTATTATACGGAATAAAGGAAGCTTCGTCTATAACAGACGTAGATATATTCGATATAATAGAGAAAAATATATTTATAGAAAAATTATCTTAGAGAATATTACTATCTTTTTTAGTATAGTTATTTTCGATATAGGCGATATAGGTAATATACATATTATTATACTTTTTATAATATATATTATCTTTATTATAAAAATTATTATACTTATAATTATTATTATATTAGTTCTTGCCGTATCTATACAGGTTATTTTCTATATATTAATATTTAGAATATTTATATTTAAAACTATACGGATAGTTAGAAAAATTAGAAATTAAACATCTATTAAAAGAACTATAGATATTAGAATTATTATATATATTAGAAGCAGGATCGATATATATATTATTAAATAATATAAAATTAGTTATAGCAATATATATATTGCGGTTGCGGCCGAAGTAATTATTATAATTATTAGAATAAATATTTTACTATAAGTAATTAGTATTCTAACAGTTTCTATATTACTAATTTTAGTATCTGTTATTACTATTATTATATTAATTTTATAATTATTAATTATTATTTACATCTTAATTCTACGGCTGTAAGCCGTATTACATCTAACTATCTTAGTTATAGTTTTAAATATATAAATATTATTACTAATAAAACTGCTACTAGTTGTTCAGTTACTATAAATTATTTAACTACTAATAGTTTTAGTATAAGTAACTAGAACATTTTTAGATATTATTAGTATAATAATTATAATTATATCGGTTATTAGAATAATCAGTCTATTCTTATTCTTAATTACAGAATCTATAGAATTAATTCTAAAATATATTACTATAATTATTATAATTATAATTGTATCTATTAGTTATATAAATAAGATCTTTCTATTTTTACTACTAATTATTAAAACTTTTTAAAAATTAACCGATAATTATTATCTCTATCGATTTAGTTAAGATTATATAAAAATAAATATTAATATAATTCTATAAATATAGCAGCTAATTAAATAGATTATCTATATAAGCAGTATAAGCATATCGGATTATATTTTAAATAAACTAACCGATCGGTTTAGAATTTATATTATTAAAACTATAGTATATATAATTAAGTTTTAATAAAATAGTAGACGGGCTAAGGCGGAATCGATTTAATAGATCTTTAATCTATCTATTTTTAAAAATAGCTTTATTAATTATTAATTTTTTAAGTTTAGATAAGTTAAAAATAAATTATATTAAAATAGTATTATATAGATAAGCCTATAGATTATTTTTAATAAGCTTATTACTATACTATTTAACGGTATTATAAATATAATTAATAAAAATATTAATATCTTTATAAAATATATTACAGTTAATCTATTTAACAGAATTATTACTATCTATATTAAACTAGAAAAATCTAATCTTTTTAGATTTTATATTCTTAATATATATTATATATATATTAGGATTATTATTATCTAGATCGATAAAGCTAGGATTATTATTATATTAGTTACGCGGAGGCGGGGGAGAAGGATTATTATTATTATTATTATTAAAATATTTTTTAAAATTATTTATATAATTAAGCAACTATATAAATATATTCTATATTTATATTAACAGATTAGATAAAGAAGAATTATTACTAATACCGAATTATTTAGAAGATAGAAAACCAGATAATCTAAAATTAGGTAGAGGTCCGGATAGTCCGGCACTAGATAAGCCGAAGGCGGCGCCAACTATTTTTTTAATAAATCGAGTTAATTAATTAATAGAACAGTTGTCGATATTAATATAATAATATTTATAATATAAAAATAAAAAATATTTAAAAAAAAAGTAACTTAGTATTAAGATCTGATATAAAGATGTTAAAAAACGGAAAATCGAGTTAACTAAAAAGTAGATCGGTATAGATACTAGATATATTACTATATATATATTTAAGTAGTCTATTATATTAAGATCTAGAATATTTAATATTTTCGGAATAATTAATATTTTTAAAATAATTAAAGGCAGGATTAAAAATAGAAAATACAGACGGATAAAAAGCAACTCTACTAGAATATTCGGTAATAAAAAAAGTACTAGAAATAATACATCTTAAAATCTTTAGTATTCGAGTATTAACGTCTTCGATATTTTTAATATTCTCGACTTTTTAATATCTTAGTATATTAATATCTTTAACTTCTCGGTATTCAGATATTTTAAAACTAACGTCTATTAGTTTAACTAATTATTTAGACTAGATAATAGAACTTAATATAAAAATTTTCAATAATACGGGCTTAATTAAATAAGGATTTAGTATTAGTATAATTTAAAACAGCAAGGCTAATATTAATATAGATATATTTATTAATAATTAAGAATATATATATTCTAAAAAATAAGATAGCTTAATAAAGTTAATTAGTAAATTTTAAAAACAACTATTACTTAGCCAGGCAGTAAATAGATCGGAACCGATAAAATATTTAGTATATTTAAAAAAAATATAAATATTTTTATAAAAAATAGACGTATTAAGATTTTAAAAAAAAATACATATAATTTTTTACGGAAGATAAAATTAATATAATATAAATAATATAATAAGCTTAAAAAAGAGTAGAACTATTAAGTTTATTTTAAAAAATATAAATATTACTATTAAAATACTTAATAATCTAATAAGCAAATTCGGAAAATATTAATATTAATAGTCCGAACAAATATATAAATAAACTATTAAATAAATAAATATCTTTAACTATTCTAGACTAATAAAATTTTAACTATAATATAAAAGCAGAAATATATAATGAAAAGGTGTAAATAACTAGATAAAAATATAGATAATAAAAATAATTAATATAGAAATTAAAATATAGATAAAATAAAAAAAATTAGTATAGAAATTAAAAACGCGGGCGACGCGAGATATAAATTCGATAAAATCAATTTATATATAAAATTGCTTAAATAAATCATAGGATAAAATTAGAGTAAAATAGAATAAATAATCTATAGATAAATACAGGTATAAATAGTAGAATATAAATAATAGAAATTCGTAACCGGAAGAAATCTTAAAATACTAAGATAAAAAAAAGAATCGACACGGTAACCCAGCAATTAAAAAAAATAAAATAAAATATTAAAACGAATAGTATATCCGTAGAAACAACTCTCTGGACCGTTTTAATATATAGATATACTACTATATAATATAGTACTAATCGATAAGACGAAATATAATAAGATTAATTATATTAAAATAGTTGTTCTGGATAAAGTTCGGGAAGGCGAGAAGACTAAGAAATATCCGCAAGGCGGAATCAAACGGCAGAACATCGACTTCGTCGAAATCCATCACAACTATAATTAATTAGCCGTTATAATATACTATAGTTAAAAAATTTTCTATATTATTTTAATAAGCTTTATTAATTCTATTCTATTTATTTAATACTAAATAAATTTAAATCTATATAAATTTTATATATTTGCTAAGACGTATATTAATAATATTATTATTATATTATATAAATATAAAAAGTATTTTAAATATTTATTTTTAATTTTTAGCAAACTCTAAGATTTAAATATTAAATTAAAATTAAATAAAATATATATTAGTTTTTTATCTATTCTTCTTTTCGAATAGTATATTAATATATTAGATTTATTAATTTTTAAAAATAAAATTACAGCTATCTGTAAATTATTATTTTTAAAAATACTAATATAGCTAAACTAATATTTTAATATAATTAATTAGCTTTATTACTATATAAATTATTATATAAATAAAATACTTCCTCTTTAAAAGCGGAAAATCTAATTGCTTTATATTTAATTATTAACTAAAATATCTTTAATATTTTTAAATAATCTAAATATTTATATTTTCGACTATTTATTTAAATATTTTAAATAATTTTAATAGGACTATATAAATAAGATCTTAATTCTTAATCCTATTAAAGCCGAGCTTTATATTTTTAAGATTTTATAAAATAATTTTAGTAATATTTTTAAACTAGTATATTTTATATTTTTTAAATAAGTATATTTAGATTTTAATACTTATTATAATAGCTATAGAGTAATACTCTACTATATTAATAATTATAAATATAAAGATATATTAAAGTTATTTTTATATATATATATCTGCCTAATTCTTTTCTTTAGTTATATTTTAATATCTACTAAAAAAAACTATTAGTTTATAAAACTAAAGATTTTATACTTTATATAAATACAAGCCTTGTACCCTCGCTTCGCTCGGCGGCTCGAAGGGTGGGGTGCCTGAGGATCCAGGCTGCCGGCGGTCAGCTGACTGCCTTGCTTGGGCGCGGGCTGCGGGCTGCGGCTGCGGGCTGCGGGCGTCAGCTGACTGCCTTGCTTGGGCTGCGGGCTGCGGGCTGCGGGCTGCGGGCGGTCAGCTGACTGCCTCGCTCTTGCGCGCTCGGCCCGGTGCCTGAGGCTGCGGGCCGTCACCTGACCGGCTCGAAGGGTGGGGTGCCTGAGGATCCAGGCTGCCGGCGGTCAGCTGACTGCCTTGCTTGGGCGCGGGCTGCGGGCTGCGGCTGCGGGCTGCGGGCGGTCAGCTGACTGCCTTGCTTGGGCGCGCTCGGCCCGGGGCCTGAGGCTGCCGGCGGTCAGCTGACTGCCTTGCTTGGGCGCGGGCTGCGGGCTGCGGCTGCGGGCTGCGGGCGGTCAGCTGACTGCCTTGCTTGGGCTGCGGGCTGCGGGCTGCGGGCTGCGGGCGGTCAGCTGACTGCCTCGCTTGGGCTGCGGGCTGCGGGCTGCGGGCGGTCAGCTGCGGGCAGTTAGGGCTATTGAAGGTCATGTGACTTACTTCCTAAAAGAGTCTAGATTCTGCTTGCTAGCCCTAAAAGGCGGTCTAAACATATAAATTTTTATTGGGGTAGGACTGCTGAGTCAGCCGGGTAAAAGTGGGGCGAATAATTTATATAGGAAAATGCAAAAATCTGTGTTTAAAAAATTATTAAAAATCGGAAAATAGATATTCCGGGCTAAAAATAGTACTAATCTGTAGCAAAAAATCTGATCTATTTATAGAATTTTAAAGTTTTAGAAAATATTAAAAATCAGCCTATAAAAGTAAAACGCGTAATTTTAGTATTTTTTTTAATAGATTTTCTATTTAGGCAAGTAGGGCTATAAAAATTATATAGTTAAAAAGGTTGAGTTTTTCCGCATCAGATAAGCCTATTTTTAGAAAGATATATTAAGAATTAATAAAGAAATCGACTTTTCAATTAATTCATGTATTTTCGTATATAATAGTAGAGATTTTAAAAACTTTAATATATAGTATAAGCTATATATCTAAATATTTTTCTAATTATATATACCGACTATTTAAATACTATTATTCTATTAAAATAAATTATATTTAAAACTATTATTATTAAATATTTTAATTTTTATCTTATATAAATAAGCTAGTATATTTAATAATTTTATTTAGCTGTATATTACTATATTAGTATTACTAATATAGTAGTAGATATATTATTTTACTTATTCCCAAAAAATATTATATATATATTTAAATATAATTTTAAAAATATTTCTAAAAATATTTTTATTATCTATATTATTAAAATTATTAATAAATTTTAAAAATATATTTATAATAGCTATTTTTAAGATTTATATATATTAGAAATTATATATATTTTAAAATCTAATTTTATTACAGATCTTCTATATATTATAAAAAATAGATTATTTTATATAATAAAGTATATTCTATATAATTCTAAAAATAATAAAATTAAATTAGTTAATTTTTAAATATTTAAATATATTATTATAAATAATAGTTATATTATTAAAAAGCTGTAAATCTATATACTATTTTTACTTACTCTAAAACTTTTTAAAATTATTTATAATAAAAAATATTATTAGAAATTTAAATACTATTTTTATAAATTATATAATCTTATTATTTATAAAATATCTAAATATTTATATAATTATATTAATAGATATTTTTAATATTTTAAAAACTATATCTATAAATATCGTCTTTATAGTACTTTATAACCGATAGTTTTTATTATTAAACTATTCTATATTTTTACTATAGATTTTATTATTTTTTTTTATTAAAAATAGTAATAATTAAGTACTTATTATAGTTAATAAATTTATTAAATAAGTTAATATAATTTTAGGCTATTCGACTATAAAAGCCGATAAATAGAATATTACTATTATTTATTATTTTTAAAACTATAATTAAACTATTTTAATTATTATTATTTTTAATTATAACGCCCGCTTTATATTATTCTTCTAAAAAAAATTATTTTTTTATTTATATATTAAATAGTATTACTCTACTATAGTATATTTTTAAACTAATAATTAATTAAAGTAAATAATTTAAACTATTAAAATAATAATAAAATATATAACTATATAGTAAAAGTTGTGGTTTTTAGCTATACTATTTATTATTACTATTATTAATTTTTTATTATTTATAGCTATTAAAAAATTATTTTATTATTTTATATTTAGTATATTTTTATATTAGCTGTAGAACTTAATTAAAATAATTTTTAACTATTTTTATTTTAATTAATATTTTTAAAAAGTTAATATATCTAAATTTTAAAAAGGTAATATATCTAAATCTTAAAATATTATATTTAGATAATCTAAATATCTAGTAATTAAAATTATTATTTTTTTAAAATCTTCTAAAAAGGTTAAAGCTGTTTTATTTATTTTATTTAAATATTAATATTCTAATTATTTTAAAAAAATTATTTTTATTAACGCTGCCGCGTTTTCTATTACTATATTTTCTATTACTATATCTTTAGTTACTATATTTTTTATCTTTGTATTTTTAATTATTTAAAACTATTTATATTAACTTAATATAAAAAAAGCTTTAAAATTCGCAGCTATATATATAAAAAAATCTATAATATAAAGTATATTTTAATATTATTTATACCCGGTAACTTTATATATTTATATTTATACTAAGATTATACTATTTCTACTATTAAAAATATAAAGATTAAGCTTATTTAATAATATATTAGTTTATTTAAAGTTTTTAAAATTATTAATAAATATATATATTATTTTAATCTACCGGATATATAGAAGATTTATTTAATTATTTTAATTATTTAAATTAAATCTATTTTATATAGTAAAAATTTATATAGCTGTACTTCCGATAAATCTCCGTATATTAAAAATAAATATTTTTATAATAATAACTATTAGAAAATATCCGCCGTTTTAAATAAGTATATTATTTTTTATAGTTGTTACTATATATCTATTATATAGTATCTTATCCGCTAAAAAAATATAGATTTTAATATAATAAATAGATATATAGTAAAAATCTTACTATAAAAGATTTTATTTATAATTATAAATATTATATTAATAGATATATTTAATATTATTATTTCTAAACGCCTTTTTATTTTATAATCTTACTATTTTTTTATTTTTTATATTGAAATATTTTAATAGTTCTTATTATTACTTATATCGGTTTTATATATTTAATCTAATAAAAATATCTATTTTTAAAATAGAGGTATCTGTAATAGATTTCGGCAGTATTAATATTCTGCTATTAGTTCTTATCTTCGGATATTTTTTAGTAAATCTTAATCTTCCGAATTTTCTTCTTCCTCAACAACTTCGTCTAATTAATAATATTAATCATATCTTCGTCATATCGACTTCCATATTAAAAATAGTTAATATTAATAAGATGAATCTACTTATTAATATCTATAGCTAAGACTATATTAGATTTATTTTATAAAATACTATTTATATTATACTATAAGTATTGTACAGTACTTTAAAAGCTGTTATCTTTTAATATTTTATATATATTAGATTTTTTTTATTTAAGTAAGCAGTTAGAATTATAAAATATACTAAAAATATAATATACTATAGACTATATTGCGGAAATATAGGGGTACTATATATATTAAATTAACTGCTAAAATCTACTACTGCAGCCCTCTGCAGCTTTAATAACTATTATATATAATATATATAGTTTATTAAATAAATCTATATATTATATATATTACTTGCTAAGCAAGTCTATATATTATATACACCGCACTGCGCCTTGCGGTGGCTGCTGCGCGTCATGTGCGGGCAGTGTTGCTGCGCGGCCTAATAATAGTCTAAAAATAGTTTTTTATTTTAAATTCTAATTTTAATAGAAATATATATATAGAAATATATAGAGATAACTATATATTTTATTATATAAATAAATAAATATACTAATTAATCTTTTATATTATACTATATAAAAAAGATAAAATTATTGCAACTATATATAGTACTAATAGTATATTTAAAATTAAAAAATATTTTTTTATATATTATATTATTACTGATAAGAAGATTTAGATATATTTTAAAAACTAATTAGATTTAAATAGTAATTTAAATAAGTAAAAGAATATTTAAAAATAGATTGATAAAGAGAAAATTAATATAAAAGATACTATATCTAATAGCTTTATATTTAGAACTAATATTTTTAATACTAATTAGTTTATATAAATATATATTAATATTAGAGATTAACTCGGCAAATATTTTATTTATAATAAAACCGGAATAATTAGAATTAAAATAAATATTTATTAAAAATTTAGTAGTATTAAAACTAACAGTTATAGTAGTTAAACAGAATATATATAATTTAGTTAAAAAATCGGGGTTATATACTTACTTTTTTATAAAATATAAAAATATAATAATATTATTATAAATAAGCATAGACTAAGAAATAATAAAAAAATAAATCTTATATTTATATAAAATAAATAATTATATAGTTAATTATTTAATATAAATCTTACTATATAGTAGTAGTAATAGCTATAGGCAATAAAATATTCTAAAATATTAATTTTTATTTAAACTATTTATATATCTGTATCCGAATCTATTCTAAAACTTAATATATTTAAAAATTTATTATTATTATTAGTAGTATATATTTATAAATAGTTAACTAGAGTAATATTTAACTATTTATATAAAAAATAAAATAAAGTATATAATATAAAAGTATATAAAATAGAAAAATTATAAAATAAAGTATTTAGAATAGGCAGAGAATTATAAAATAGATATGATAGTAGTTTAATCTAATTAAAAAATAGTTAGTTTTAAAAGAATATATTATTAGAATTAATACTATAGATATATTGCTGATACAGCCTTTTACTATTTATCTTTTTATTATATATTTTATTTTATAATTAATAATTTTATTAGTTTTAGTAATCCTAACTATTTATAGGGGGCCTATTTCTATTAAAATAAAATAACTAGATAATTTAGTATTACTGCTAAGATATCTAGTATTATAAAGGCGGTTAATTCTATTAATATTAATTTTACTAATACAGATGTTGTATATATTAAGATTTTAAAAAATTAATATTATTAAAAATATTAGGATTTATAGAAATCGGATAAGCCGAATATCCAGACTATTTATTATATTAATAATAAAATATCTAAAATTAATTTCAGCTTAATTTATTATCTTTATTTTTCTTTTTATTATATTTTTTATTATAATATTTATTATAATTTTTATATCTACTATTATATTTAGCTGCCTTATTTTACTATTAAAATATTTATTTTTTAAAATATCAAAAAATTATTAATAAAAATATATATTTTTTAGATTCGGAAATATTATTATATAGGTCTAGATTAAAATATTTTTATATCATATATAACTAATTATATATATTAGAAATTTAAGCAGATTAAATATAAAATAATACTTTTTAAATATAAATAAAAATAAATTAATCAGCTCTGATATTAGTATGGATAAAAAATATATAGTTTAAATATTTGTAAAGATCGCTATGGCGATGAATGAAGTTCATGATATTCTTGATTATTGAGTCTGAAGATGTTGAAGAAAGAAGTCCGGAAGGACAAGGACTGCAGGAAGTTCTGCTGCTAAGGCGGTTAGAAAGGCGGAAACAGGACAGAAGGCAGAATATCGCCTTAGGCGATTCCGCGGAATATTATATATACCGCACTTTAAAACAGATATTCTTATTATAATTAATTAAATATATAGGACGCTATATATATAAATATAAAAATATAGATAAAAAGATAATAATATATATTATATAGAATAAAATATATAAAAATTAATATTCTTAAATATAAAAGAAATAGAAGAATAGATATATAAATAATATTAGATTACTTAAAGTATTTAAATATATAGATAAGATTAAATATATTAATATCTAATAAATAGATTTATATATTATTTTTTAAACTATAGTTTTTTTAGTAAATAAAATATTAAAAAACTAATATATAATATTAACTATAGTAGACTATATATAACTTTAAAATACAGTTAATTTTTTAATAATTATTATTATTAAAAAAAACTTTATTAGTTACTTTAAACAGTTTAAATAGTATATAATTAAAAAAATTAAGATTATTAATATAATATATAGGCTCCAGCTGTATAATAGAGATAATAGGATATATTTTCTATAACTTAAAAAAATTAAGTTAATATATATAATAACTAATAACTTTAAAAATATAAAATAGTTTAATATATTAAAATAAAAGTTTTTTTTATAACAGATAATATAGTATAGCTGTAGTAGAGATATAAATATACTATATTATTTTAAATAAAAAATAAAAGCTTATAATAATAGTTATATAAGTACTTTATATATATAGCAGCAAACTTAAGGGCTTTCTTTATATTAAATTAAAAAAAAATCTTAGATATTACTAAGATTTATAATAATAGGATACTTTCTAAAATAATCTTAGTATTTTTTAATAGTAATAATTTTTTATAAAATATTTTAAAGTAGAATATTATATATATTAGATATAGAAGAAGAAATAACTATTTTAATATCTAAATATAAATAAAAAAATAAATAAACAGATAGCATAAGATATTTAGAGTAACTTTTAAAAATATTTAATTAACTATTTTTTAATTTAATATTTTAAAAAAATAGCTAAATTAATATTAGAAATATTTAGCTTAGTAAAAATAGTAATATTAGATATAATATACTTTAAAATAGTTTTATATAGAATTGCTTTAACTAAATACTATAGTTAATATAGTAAAATACTAAATATGAAATAATATAGTATATTTTCTATTGCAGCTAAAAAAAATAAATTAATTATAAATATAATAAATAGTAGTATTAATATCTATAAGATATATTTTTATATAATTTTATAGTATAGTATAATCTTTACTATTTTTTACTTTAACTATTAATCTAAAAATAAGTAGTAGTAAAATAAAACTATTTTATATTTAAATAAAAAAAGAGGCCTTTTTAAAATATATTTATAAAGTAAGAATTATAATTAGAAATAAAATAGTATAGTATATTTTAATTATAGAATTATATATATTTATATAACTAATATTTTTTTAATATATTAAAAGATAATCCAGCTTAGAAGTATACTTTTTATAGTTTTAATACTAATTACTATTATAAATAATTTTAAAAATTTTATAGATAAGAGTATATAGGATATATAGCTATATTTTTTTTAATATAAAAAGATTACTATCTATAGTATATATAGAATATATATTATTAAAATAATTATTTTTAGAATTAGTAACTGTTTTGCCTATTTTGTATTATAGATAATATTCTTAACTATATATAATAAATTATTTTTTATAAAGTAGAAAAGATAAGTATTAGAATTAGATTTAAAAATAAATATAATCTTTCTAGTATAAGAATTTTTAAAGTATCTGTTAATAATATAGTATTTAAAATTATTATTAATTTTTAAAATATATATAGAATACGTATTAATTAGATATATAAATATATTAATAACTAGATAATTTTTAAAATTTTATAGTTATATATATAGAAAATAAAAAACTCTTTTAGCTTAAAATAAGTAAAATAATATATTTACTATAGTATTTAACTTTTTAAAATAGTAATAAATATAAACTTAATAATTTTAAATAAAGTAAAATATATATATAAAATATAGATTTAATTATTTTACTAAAATAATATTAAATATTATTTATTTTAAAATTTTAATAGTAAATATATAATTAGTATAGATATTTATATTTAATTTTAATACTTTAACTAAGTATTTTATCTTTTATAATATTTATATAAAATAAAATATTTTTAATTTAATTAATTAATAGTTTTTTTTAATACTAGTAAAAATTTTAAATAAAAATATTATAAATATTACTACTATATATAAAAATAGCTTTAATAAATTATTATAAATAAATTTAGGCTTAAAATAATATACTATAATATCTATATTTTAGTAGTTTATATTAGTATTAATATAAAAATATTTATTTATTTAAAAATATATAAAATACTTTAGATTTATAAACTTATTTTAAAATAAATAAAATAATTAAAGTTTCTTTAAAATAGAATTTAATATTATAATTTTTAATATATATTTTTATTTTTTATTTTTATTTTTATATAGTTTTAGTAACTATATTTTATAGTTTTATAATAATATAGTTTTTTAAATATATTAATTTATATAGTAGTATAACTATCCGATAAAACTAAAAAAATACTTTAATTTAATGAAATTAGTAGAAAAAATAATTTTTTAATTACTTTAACTTTTAACTTTAATATAAAAAAACTAAATATATTAATATATTAATTAAAAAATATTATAAATAGAAATCCTATATAGGTCTTTTTTAGTTTAAGTTTTAAATTCAATTTTTTAAAATATATAAAAATAGCAGATAAATACTAAAAATATTTATTAAATATATTAAAATATATAATTAAATTATTAATATATACTTAAATAAACTTACAGAATTTATATAAAATAAAGTTTATTTATTTTTATATAAAAAAATTAAAATAAGAAAACCTATAATTATTATATAAAAAATCTTTTAATTTTAATATATTATAATAGTAAAGTAATTTTTATAATTTTTTTAATAGACTATTAGTAAAAGTAGATAATAAAATTAAAAATACTAATATAATAATAGTTATAAATTATCTATAATATATTTTTTTATATAAAAATTAAATATAGATTAGATTTTATTTTTTATTTATTTTATAAAACTTAATAATAATATATTTTTTAAATTAGCTATTAGTAATTTTCTATACTATAAAAATAAAATATAATAAAAATATATAGCTAATAGTATAAAATATCTTATTTATAGTATAAAAAAATTTAAATATCTTGTTTATAATATTTTAATTAGTTTTAAAAATATAATATATATATAGTTTAAATATATAATTTTTCTATTTTTTTTTAAAAAAAAATATATAGCTAATATTTTTTTTAAAATATTAGCAACTCTAATATTAGATTTATTAAATAATATCTATATATTATATAATATTAATATCTTTTTAAAAATATTTTTTATTTTAGAATTTTTAATATAGATAATAGTACTATTTACTAATATACTTATTTTATTATCTGATTAATTAGTAATATATAAAAATAATTAAATTAATTTTTTAAAAAATAAAAAAATTAGCAGAAATAAAATAAAAAATATATTAGTTTAAAATAGTATACTAAAAAACAGCTTAATTAAAATACTAAAAAATATATTATTAGTCTAAAGCAGTAATTAAATATTTTAAAAATTATTATTATACTAAAAAACTAATAGTTTATAAAAAAAATATCTAATAATTTATTTATACTAATATTTATAATATATACTAAAATATTAATAATATAAAGTTAATAAAATAAATTAATTATATTTATATATAGATTTTTAAATATATTTTTTTAAATATATCTAAATATAATAAATAATATAAAAAAAAAATAAATAAGTTCCGCAGTATTATCGCGGGCGTAATATATAATAATATAATTATTATTAATAATAATATTAATATAAATATAATATTTTAAAGTAATAGATTTAGATACTTTATTAATAGTTTTAATAAATAAGATATTAGTATTAACTAAATAGATAATTAAAAAAATACCGATTCTATATTTTAATTTAAAAATAAAGTTAGAATTAAAAAACTTTTTATATATTTTAATAGAAATATATTTTAAAATATATAAAAATAACTATAGACTATACTATATATATAGATATATTAATTTTTTTAATTTTAATAATTATCTAAATTAAAATAATAAATTCTTAATAATTATAAATAATAATATTTTAATTTTTATAATCAAAAATAATATCTTTATATTTAATTATATTAATTCTAATAAAATAATTAGATTAAAGATTTTTAATTAAATATACTCTAAATATAATATAGATATATATAAAAATATTAGTAGAATTAGACTTTAGAATACTAATAGTATTAGATATTAAAATATTCAAATTAATAAAATTATTAAATATCTAGATAATTAACTATATTATAAATATAAAACTAATATATTAAAAAAATATATTTTAAAGATAATATATTTTTTAGCTTAATATATAGATTTAATATTAATAATACTAAAAGATATATTTATAAATAAAATTTTAACTTTAAAAAAATAAGCTAAATTAATATTTATAATAGTAGATAAGTATTTTATATCTAGATATATTAATATATATTTATATATATAGTTTAAACCGACTTATACTATTACAGATCTTTATATATATAAAAAGATTTTAAATATTATATTTTTTATATAATAATCAGATTTTATAATAATATTATTATTAATATAATATATAGTTAAAACTATATCTATAGACTTAATATTATATATTTTAATATATTGATAAAATATATTTTTTAATAGAAATAATATAATATAGTTTATATATAAAATAGAAAAAATATTTAGTTTAGTAATAGTAAATAAAGGTCCTATAATATTAGTATTCTTAATAAAGTAAATTTAAATATTTTAAATAAAATAAATATTAATACTATATATTTTATTATAATTATAAAAAATATTTATAGACTTATTATATAGGCTAATAAAATTTTTAAAAAGTTTTTTAATAAAGCTGATAAACAGCTGTAATATATACTTAGAATATTTTATATACTATATATTTTTTATATATATATTTTTATATAAAAAAATATAATTAAATTAAAAATTATTAAATTAATATAAGAGATTAGAATATTTTTATAGCTTAGATAATATAGGATTTATTATAGTAATATATATATAATAATTTTTATTATAATTATTATGATTATTATAGTTATTATAATTATTATAATAATATAACTATTAGCTATACTATTCTTAGGCTTAATAAAACTAATTCTATATTTATTAATTATTCTAATTCTGGCTTTAGACTATATTCTAAAACTAGTTTTAAATATACTATTAAAAAAATATTAATTTTATTATTTTTATTCTCAATTCTTTTACTAATATAATTAATATATTTATTAGTTTTAGTTTTACTAATACAGCTAATAGTTTAACTACTAAATTACTAAAAAAAATATTATAGTTTCTATACTATTAATTATTTAAAGAATATAATATATATCTATATAATTAATTATTTTAAAATCTATTATTATATCTTATAAAAAAAAACCGCGCCAGCTACACCAAACAGCACGCCACTATTAAATTATTAATTGGAAAAAAAAGAAAGTTATATCTAATTTTCTTTTTATTTAATTTATTATTTTTTAATAGTATTTTTAATTCTTATAGTTATATAACAGCTTAATATTATTTAAAATATTTTTTAAAAAACTAATATAGTTTTAAATCAGGGCTAACTACCGCTATAAAAATTTATATATATATATAATAGCTATTAATAATATTTTTAAATAATTTAAAAAAAGTAGAAAAAGATAATTAATAATTTATTTAAGTTAATTTTTCTTCTACTAATTAAAAATTTTATTAATTTTATTAGTCGGATTATAGAAGCGCCTTTAGTAGATATTTTTTATAAAAATTTTAAAAAAATTAAAAATATTTTTTAAATATAAGTAAATTAGTAGTTATAGATTATTAAAACTATTAATAATTTTAGTAGATCCGCGGCCGTATTAGCAACTATTAAAATATTTAAAATATATTTATATATTAATATAGTTTAATATATAGTTATAATTATTATTTTTAGATTTTATATAAATAATTAGTTTATTAAAGTCTAAATTAATATAATTAATATTATAGATAAATTAGTAGATTTAAGCAGTCTACTAATATAGCTAGTTTTTATTAAAAATCTTATTATTTATATATAAAAAACTATAGATAATATAATTAATTTACTATATTATAATAATAAGATTTTAATAAACTATATTAATAAAAATATTACTAATATAAAAAATAAAATAATTATTTATTATAAGATTTTAGTAGACTATATTATTTAATAATAATATAGTTTTTATAGCTAATAATTTAAAAAATCTTAAATATTTTATTTATATCTAGATTTTTTAAATTGAGATTTTTAATTTAAATATATTAATTAAGTAATATAAATATTTAATTATAGTATATAATATAAATATTAGTTATATTAGCTATAAAAATTCTATAAAATAATAGAAGATTTTAGCTAAAAAAATTAAAACTATTAATACTAATTATTTAGTTATTATATTTATTAAAATTATATATATCGGCTAAATATAGCTTTAAAAAACTATTATTTAAAAAAATAAGCTTTTTATATTAATAATTAAATTTAATAGTTTAAATATAATAAATATTTTTTTCTATAAAAACTTTATATTTAATAGTAAATATTTTAATATTAATTATTATAATTATAATTAGTAGCTTTTACAGTATTTTAAATATTAAAAATATAATTATATCAAATAATACTATTAAAAAAACTAGATTTATATATATTATATAGATTTATATAAATTATTAAACTATATATTTAGAAATAATAAAATATATATTAAGTATATAAATTATAGATTAAAGTATTTTACTTTTAACTATATTTATATAAAAAAAAAATTAATTAAAAACTACTTAGTAGTACCGGCTAAATATTTTTATATTATATATCAAATTTTCTATTAGTAATAATAATATTATTAAAACTACTTTTAAAATAAGTTTTAAGCTTATTTAATTATAATATATTTATAGCTGTTTAATAAAATCTAAAATAAAAATAATTTAAAATATAAACTATTATAAATTAATTATAAAAAAGTTAAAAACTATTTTAATTATAAAAATTAATATTATAATTAATATAAATTATAGTAAATAACTAAAGTACTACTATAAAAAAAATAATTAAAAAATTATAAAAATTAATATCTATAGCTAAAGCCTATTAATTAATAATATCTAAATTATATTAATTAGTACTATATTAGTTTTTAGTTTTAATAATATTATATATATATCTAAGTTTATAATCTAATATCATAGTTAATATTATAATTAATTTATTATTTTAAATAAAAGTAGTAATAATAAACTTAGTATTTTTACTTTAGATACTATTAATTTTATTATAATTATTAATAATAAATAATTACTATAAGCAGCTTAAAATTATATAAATAAATTATTAGAAATCTAATACTATTATAATATATTTTTTTAATAAAAAAAATATAGAATATAAAATTTATTATTATTTAAAAGCTTTAAATTAACTACTATAACAGCTAATTAACTATATATTTTTAAATTTTAAAAAAATATTTTTATTTAATTATAAAACTAATATTAAATATAAAACTTATTTTATATATCTATTTTTTTATAAATAGATATATTAATTTGAAAATATAGATAATCTAATACTAATTAAAATTTCTTAATATTTTAATACTATAGATTTTTAAAAAAAACTATATTTATATTTATAATATATATTAGCTTAAAAAAAATAATAATTAATATAAAACTAATAAATCTAAGCTAATATTAAAATTTAAAAATAAAACTTTTTATAAAAAAAAATTTAATATTTAAATTATTTACTATAGTTTTATAAAAACTAAATAAATATATAATTTTTAATAATTTTAATTTATATTATTTATTATAAAATCTGCTAAAATATATTTATATTAATAATATAGCTAATCAGCTATTTAATATTATTATAAATAAAAATTTTAAACTATTTCTATTAAAAAAAGTAGTTATATATAAAAAAAATAATATTTATACTACTATTAATTTAATATAAATTATATAATAATTTAAAAAATATTTTAGCTATTATTTATTTTAAAAAAACTAATAAATAAAGATTAATTATATATTAAGATATACTATTTTTAACTTTAGTCTAATATCTATTTTTATAATAAAATATTAAAATTAGATTAATATTAACTAGTAAATCTATAAAAATAAATTAGTTAAATATATAAAACTATAGCTAATTATAAGTTAACTAATTTAGTTAATTACTATTAATATTATAATAAAAGATTTTATTAAGATTTTAACTATTATAGCTAAAATTATTATATTAATAAAAATTATTATAAACTATATATAACTTAGCTATATTAAAAAAATAAAAGAATTAAAATATTATATATAGTAGATAAAATAGTAGATTAAATTAAACTATTATATAAACTATAAAATCTATAGCTAAACTTATAATATATTATATTAATAAACTATTAAATAAAAAAAATAATTATATTAAAAAAAAATAAAAAATAAAAAATATTTTATAAAAAGATTTTAAAAGCTGATTTAATAAATCCGGATATATAAAAATCTATAGCCTATATTTATATTTATATTATAATTATCAACTAAAAAATTAATAAAAAAACTAAAAATTAAAACTAAATTTTTTTAATAAATTCTATTTTTTACTATTAGTATAGTTAATTTTATTAATATTAATAATAACTATTTTAAGCTGTATAAAATACTTTAAATAATATTAAAAAAAATATATTATATAATTTAGTAAATTATATCTAAAAAGATATTTAGCTTTAATAAATTATTTAATTTAGCTTTTTAATAAGCCTTTTTTTTATAAAAAATTAATTAGATATTATTTTTAATATATATTTAAATATAGACTATTATTTTTAATATTTTAATTAATTAACTACTATTATTATCTATAAATTAGATAAAAATAACTATATTATATTTAAAAACTATTAATTAATTATTTTATTTAATATATTAAATAAAATCTTTAAATTAATTATTATTTTTAAAATTAATTATATAATAAAAATCCTAGAGCTGCTTCCGGAGTATTATATAAATAAATACTAAAAAAAATTTTATAATTATATTTTATATCTAATTTTAAAATAAATTTATATTATATAGTAAATTAATTATTTTATAGCCAGCTTTTTTACTATAAATATTTAAAATATTTATAATAATATAATATACTAATATTTATTTTATAATCTAAAAAAATACCACATATTAATAAAAATTATTAATTAGATTATTTTTTTTATTAACTAAAAAACTACTATTACTATATAAAAAAAATAATAAAAAAAATATAGTAGTAAATATAGTCTAAAACTTACTACTTTTATTTATTATTTATTTATTTTATAATATTAATCTTTTAAAATTTCTATTAATAAAAAACTATATTTTAATAATTAAATATATTAATAATATCTATATATTTATTTAAAAAAATATTATTTTTAAAAATTATATCTATTTATAGATATTCTACTATTATATAAAAATTTAATAATACTAATATATTTTAATATTTTTATTTTTAAAATATAGTTTTATTAATATAATATATAAATTATTTTATATAAAAATATTTTTAGTTATATAGTTAATTAAGCTTTTAACTATTATAAATATAATAGTTAAATTAATATAAAATCTATACTATTTTAAAATTTTTTTAATTTTAAATTTATTAAAATTATTTATTTTATTAAATTAAAAATTAAAGCTATTTAACTAACAGCTATATTTTTATTAATAGCTAATTTTATTTAAAATATATTATTTACTAATTTATACTATATATATACTACTATTTTATTTTTTTAATTATTTTTTAAATATTTTATATAGTTTATCTGCAGCGTCCGGGGCTTTTAAAAAATTATTATTAATATTATTAAATTTTTTAAAAATATTTAATATAAAATTTTATATTATATAGTAAAAGTATTTTATACTACTATATAAATAATTTTAAAAGTATATTTTAATATACTACTACTATTAATTTTTATTAAATATACTATTAAAAATATATATTTTTAAATACTAGTTTTTTTATTCTACTATAAAACTTTATTTTTTATATATTATATTTATTTTAAAAAATATTATTTTAATAGTTTAAAAACTAATTCGGCTATATTATTATTAAATTATTTTAAATACTACTTTATTAAAGATCTTAGACTTAATTTAAATATATTATTATTTATTAAAATTATTAAACTAGTATTAATATTTTTATAGTAAATACCCCTAAATATTAATATTATTAATTTTAAAAAAAAGATTTTTTATTAATATATTTTATTATTTTTTATTTTTTTTTTATATATACTAATAGCAGTAGCTACTTTAATAGTATTAATATTATAATAGTAATTTATAATAAAAAAAAATTAAATTAATTAATTATAAAAATATTTATATAGTATATTTAACTAAACTAATTAATATTAAGCTAACTTTAGCTTTAGCTAAAAAAAAATCTAAAATATTTTTTTATAAAAATATAGTTTTTTAAATAATATTAATTTTAAATATTCTAAAATCTAAATTAGTAATAATTTTTATTAATAACTAAATTATTATAAAGATTTATACTAAGCCCTAATATTAATTAAAATAAAAAATTATTAAATAAATAATCTATTAGCTAAATTATATATATATATTTAGTTAATAAATATATTTTTAATAGCTTTTAAATTATAAAAATATATTTAATAATAAATTTACTAATAAATATATTAAAACTGCCGCCTTTAAAGCTATAGATTAATTAATAATTTTTATATTAATTTTTATAATATAGTAATATTTATAAAAATTTATTAATTAGTAATAAAAAATTAATTAGATTAGTAATCTATATAGCTACTATATCTACTATATTTTTATTAATATAATAGAAAATATATATATTTTTAATTTATATATAAATTTATATTAAATATAATTTTTAATACTAATTTAAATATTAACTAGTAAAATTATTTTAAAAATATATTTAAAAATTATTAAAGCTGTTAAATTAACTATATATTTTTATAAATAAAGATTCTAATTAGTTAAATATATTTTTATTAAATATTTAAAATATAATTTTCTTTACTAAAATATTCTTTAAATTAAAAAAAAATTTACTAATTTTTAGTATTTTTTTAAAAAAAAGATAATAAAAAATATAATTTAATTTATATTATATATAAGGCTTCTAAGCTAATTTTAAAACCTAATTAATATTATTTTTAATATTATATTTATTAAAATATAACTATTATCGGCTATAAACTAACTGTTAACTGCCAGTTAATTTATTAATTAACTATATTTTTAAAATATAACTAATTAGTTTTTATAAAAAAACTAACTAGCTTTTTTTAATAATAAGCTTTTATTTATTATATTAAAATTATAATAGCCGAAAGTTTTTAAACTATCTAATAAAAAATATTAAAAATAGATTTAAATATTAAATTATATAATAAATTAATAACTATAGCAGCTACCGATAAAAGAAAATAGACTATATATAATAAATATAAAAATAAATATTTCTAATAGTTGCTAATACTGCTAATTTATAATATAGAAAAAAAATCTATATAAAGTATAGAACTATATAAACTATATAAACTATATAAAAGTTAAAAATTTAAAGGGAAAAACAGGCTAACTGGCCAACTATTTTATTTATATATAGATTTAATACTCCCGCAGCCTATCTAACCGCTGGACTAGGATCTGCCGCCACTCGGCTATTAGGACTAATATATGCGTTTATAAATAAATTAATTAATCAATTAATCAACTATTATAATATCTTAAAATATTAGTATTATTTTTTATATTTTAGAAATAATAATTTTTTTAGATTTATTTTTAACTATAACTATAGAATATAGATTAATAAAAATTACTATAGGATTTAGTTTTTTTTATAATATAGACTAAATTTTTTTAGTTATACTACTATTTATTAAGTTGCTTAAAAAACTATATATTTAATATATTTAAAATAAAATATCTTATATTTCTATATAAATATAGATTAAAATAATTTTATATATAGATAATCTAGTTAAAAATATTATTTATTTATATAGTATAAATATAGTATATAATATTTTAAATAAACTATTTTATATAATAATCTATTTAGATATTAAATAAACTATAATATATACTATTAAATTTATTTATAAAACTAAATATATTAGATTTAAATTATTTTTTTAACTTCTTTAGCTATTTTTTACTAAAGCTGATTTTTACTATAAGATATTTTTTTATTTTTATTAAATTAATAATATACTATATAAAAATAGTTTTTATAGATATATTTAAAGATTTATTTTAATTATAGATTTTCTATAGTATTTAACTATATTATAAAAATAATTAAAAAATATATTTATATTTTTATAGTATATAAGCCTTATATCCTCGCTTTGCTCGGCGGCTTAAAGAGCGGAGGTCCTATTTAGTTTTCTATTAAAAATAGTAAGTTTTTATTATTATATAATCCGGTGCGCGGCGAAGCTATTATATTTATATAAAAACTAATTTTCTACTAATATATTTTTTATAAATTAATAATATTACTACTATTATTAATTAATTATTTATTTTTTAATCTATTTTATTGAAAAAATATTATTTATAAATAAATTCTAAGTCTATAAACTATTTTTTTTAATTTTTTAATAAATAATATTAAAAACAGCTAGTTCTAGACTAATTAATAGTTTATATAATAATTAGTAGAATTTTAGCTAGCTTTATATTTATTAGCTAATATAAGTTTTTATATATTATTATATTTTTACTACTTTATTTAATTAGCTATTTAAAATCTTAGCTATATATATAATAGATTACTTACTAATTATACTAATTATAAATATATAAAAATATTTTTTTTTAATTTAAAATACAGCTATAAATATTTTTTTAAAAAAATTAAATATACTATTATTACCGCCGATACTACTACTACTACTATTAATAATAACTATATATTAAACTAAATATAAAAATTAAATAAATTATATTAATATAATTTATAACTATTATAAATATTATTAATATTATTATTAATACTGCTACTAATACTGCCGCTACTACTACTACTATTATTAATAACTATATATTAAATTAAATATAAAAATTAAATAGATTATATTAATATAATTTATAGCTATTAATACCGCTGCTGCTGCTATTACTACTATTATTAAATATATATTAATTAAAAATAAAAATTAAATAAATTATATTAATCTAATTTATAGCTACTACTGCTGCTGCTGCTATAATTATTATTATTATTATTATTTTTAATAACTATAAATTTAAATTATTAAAATATAAATATATAATATATATTAATATAAATAATTTATAACTATTTTTATTATTACTACTAAAATTATTATTACTACTACTAATAAGATTTTTATAGTTAAACTATTTATTTTAAACAGCTTTAGCTGTATAAAAAATCTAAATAATACTATAAAAAAATTTATAACTATATTTAAAAAATAGTTTATTTATTTATACTATTAAAAAAAATAAAATAGTTATTTTTTTATTTAAATAAATAACTATAAAACTATTTTTAAATAAACTATTAAAATTATCTATTTAAATAAAAAAATAATTATATATATAATTATTATATAGCTGTTTATAATCTATTTATAAAATATATTATAATTAAAAAATATTTTTAAAAATTTTATATAAACTATTACTAAAGTTTTAATAGAGTCTACTATTTATTTTAATATAAGTTAATTTATAGCTATATAAAAGAATTTACTAATATAAACTATAATTAAAATAATTTTAAAAAAAAAATAAAAAAAAATAAAAAGATTTTATTAAGTTTAGAAAATAGTTTCGGCGGTTTAGATAAATTTAAACTTTAAAAAATTATAATAAAAAAATATATTAATAATACTATTTGCCGGTTCGCCGGCTTTTTATTTATATTTATTAATAATTTATCTATTCCGGATAAATATATTTAGCTAATAAAATATAGATAATATTATAATTAAAAGATTATTAGCTTTTTTTATACTGCTGCTATTACTACTACTAAATTTATTTATATTAAAGATTATATAGCCGAGGTCTATATTACTATAGCTAAAATAGTCTATTAAAATACTATAATAATTTATATTATTATTATAGTATTATATATATTAATAGTTAAGTTTAAATCTGTACTGTTTTTTACTAATATAAATAAAAAGATTATAGATTTAAAAATTCTAATCTTTAGTAATAGTTTATCTGTTAAAAAAAATAGTAAAAATATACTAAAAAAAAAAAATTATTTATTTATTTAATAGATTTTTAAATTATTATATTTTTTTAATAGACTATAAATCCGGGCTAGCTATTTTATTAATTAATTTAATTTTTTAATACTAAACTAATCTCTATATATAAATAGATATAAATAAAATATAAATAAAATATTTAAACTACTGCAGTATCCGATAAGTAGTCTAATTTAAAAATTATTTAATCTAAAATTAGTTAATAAAATTATAGATTAACTATAAAATTTATAAACTATTTGGACTAGAACTATAAAAAGTATATA
>KZ825625.1:44816-62461 GCA_003184685.1 Aspergillus indologenus CBS 114.80
TAAAGTTTATAAACTATCTAGACTAGAACTATAAAAAGTATATAAATAATAAAGTCTATAAATTATCTAGATTAGAATTTCGAACTATAAAATCTATAAATTATCTAAACTAGAACTGTAGACTATAAAGTCTATAAACTATTTAGATTAGAACTATAGACTATAAAGTTTATAAACTATTTAAACTAAAACTATAATAAAAAAAATATAAACTAATTAATTAAAAAATAACTAAATTTATTAATTTAATATATAAATAAAAAAAAAATATATCTGTACAGCGCGGAGAATCTTTTTATATATAATATTATTAATTGTAGTAATATCTAGATAAAGTAGAACTAACAGCCGATATATATTTATTATATAAAATAATACTATATATAATTATTTATATACAAAAATAAAAAAATAAAAATTAATATTTATAATTTATAAAAACTAATTTTAAAACTAATTAATTATTATAGTAAAGTAGAAATAGACCGGAAATTATCTATAGACTAGCTGAAACAGTATTTTATTATTCTATATATATAAAATAATCTATAGAATTAATTAAATAAATCTAGTATAGTTATCTATAAAAATTTCTATATTAATTAAATACTAGTATAATATCTATATTAAAAATTATATTTTATTATATAATTTTTTTAAAGTAGATATATTTTATAAATAGATAATTAGTATATTAGATTTTAAATAAAAAATAAATAGTAGTAGATTAAAAAAATTAATTAAATAAAAAAATTTATATATAAACTTTTTTATATTTATACTAATATTATTTATTAAAATCTTATTAATAGTAAATAAATCTATTAAATAATTAGATAATAAAAAAATATAGTATTAATTAAACTAATCTAAAAAAATATTATAAACCGTAAAAATAATCTATTTAGTAAAAAAAACTATATTTATTTTATAAAAAAGATAGGCTGTAGAAAATATACTTTTATAAAAATTTTTTATATTTTAAATATAATAAATACTAATTAAAAAAATAATTAGATTATATAGCTGTAGATTATATAATATAGTAGTTGTGATTAATCGCTATATGCGAGGAGTGACTAGATAAAGAAGTTATTTATTTAATAAAGGGCCTAAAAGGCCGAGCGGCTAAGTACATCGCCTACAGTAAATTATAAATACTAATATTATAAATAATAATATAAAAAAATATAAAAATTTTAATACGCCGAATACTAAAGACGGCAGTTACAGTTATCTTTATTAAAAAGATATATTATTTTTAATACTATATATATATAAATAAAAATATATAAAGATAATAATCGGTTATATTAAAAAATACGGGAACGCGGAAGATATAAAGTATAGAATATAAAATATAGATAAATACGCGGAAATCGATAAGAATAAAAATATAAATATTCTATTAGTTAATACTATTTTCGAAAATATAGATAAAATTAAATAAGTTAAGATAGTATTTATATATCTATTTATTATATTTTAAACTATATCTAAGCCAGTAAACTAAATATTTTATATATATAAAATCTTAACTATAATAATATATATATTTATTAAAAATATATTTAATTTTATAGCTATTGCTTTTATCGACAGCGGAAAATTTAAATAATTAATAACTAAATAAATTAATATTTTATAAAATAGATTCTAGTTGCGATACTAATATAACTAGATAAATTTTAAATATATCCGATAATATAAGACGGTATATATAGCGTCTAATATATTTAATAATTTTAAAAAAATTAAAAAACTAATATTTTAACTTATAAAAAATATTCTTAGCGGTAGATAAACTATATTTTTTATATAGTTTTAAATATATCTTATCGCCTATATTAAAGTATATAAATTTATATCTAGTATTAAAATTATATTTTATATAAATTATAGTATATTTAATAGCGTCTTCGGCGTTAAAATATAAAAATATAAAATCTTAATATATTTATATAAAAAATAATATTAATAATCTAAGCGGCTGGCTTAATTTTATACTGTATATAAACTTATATAATATATAACTTATTAAAAAATAAACAGATCTATTAAAAAATATAATAAGATTTAATAATTATAAAATCTAAAATAGTCTTTTAGTAGTAGTATACTGTAGTATAATTTTTAGAAACTAGATTATATATTCTAAACTTTTATCTGTTTAGAAATAGTAAATAGTACTAAATAGCTAATAATAATTTAAATTTTTAAAAAAACTATAAAATATATCGGCTATAAATTATTAGTTATAATTAGAAATCTATATATAAAATATTTTCTAATTATAGAATTACAGATATACGAGAATCGTTTTTTTTTATTTAAATATTTTCTAATCTATTCTATCCGGAATATACTCTACTTTTTTTATAAATTTATTTATTAGAATAAGAAGTTGGTTGCAGCCGTTAATTTTATATATTAAAAAATTAATAATAAAATTAAGTTTAATAATATAGAATAGTATAGAAAATAAAATAATAGGCTGTAAATTACTATATAATTTATATTTAAAAATTTAATATAAATAATAATTAAAATAATAATATATATAGTTACGCAGAAGATATTGATAATAGTAGAATATTAATTTTTTTAAAATATTAAAATACTTTTTTAGATTTTAGTAGTATTAATTATTATATATTATATAAAATACGTCTTAGGCGAGGCTGCGTAGCAGATATAGCTAAGATTTTTTAATTATTATAATATTAGATTATATAATATCTTTATTATTATTAATATTATACGTAATATATTTTAATATATATAAAAAACTATTATATTTAATATAAAGAAGAATAGCTAGATTTACAGCTTTGATATTACTACGGAGTATATTTATAATCTTAGAAATATAAAAATTAAATATATAATCTTAGTATATATAATTTTTAAATTTTTTAGATATATATAGTAATATAATAAATAATTATTCGATACGGGCGGTAAACGTTTTAATAGGATTAAATATTTTAATATTAGATATTACTATAAATATATTTTTTATATAATTATCTAAATTAATATTATACGGCAACGGTTCTTCTTCTACTTTAAAAAGGCGAAATAAGATATTAGCTACTGTATTAATAATACTAAGCCTATAATATATATATAAAGTAAATTACTAAATATATTAAAAGATATAAATAAATTATAGATTTAATTTTTTAACTATAATAATTATATACAGTAACGCGGTATTATAGATACAGATTTCTATAATTAATATATAATTAATAAAAATAATTAATAGCTTAGATATATTTATAGACTTAATTATATAATATAGCTTATAAATTATTTAAATAAAATAAATAATTTTTATTTTTATAGATTAATAGCGAGTCTCGGCTAGTTAAAAAAGCCGATTTATAAAAAAAATAAATTATATTTTAATATAAAATGGCGGCGTAGGCTTTTCGCCTAAAATAATAATATATTTTAATATATAATATACTATAACGCTATAGTCTTTTTTTAATATATTAAAATTAATATATAACTATTTATTAGAATTAAAATAAGTAAGAATATATAGATTAGTAAAATTATATTAAAATATTTTAAAAGTATTAAATTTATTTTTTATAGACTTAACCGGTATACGGGCTAAATAGTTTTTTTTAAAATATTTTTTAATAAAATTATTTTTTAATAAAAATATTTTTTGCTGTTGCAGCGGGGTAGTCTTTTATATATATTAATATATTTAATATTAGAAATAATTAGTAAATCTAAAATAATATTTTAATTTAATAAAAATATAAAAAAATAATAGGGAGCGTAACGCAGTAAATCTTAATTTAAATATAATAAATTTTAAAATATTAACTTATAAACTAAGTATTTTTATCGACGGGAATATAAAAAATATTTTTTTTAACTTAATTTTTAAATTAATTAATTCTATATATCTAAAGACTTTATATAGATAATATAGATAACTATTAGAATCGACCTTATTTTTCTTTTATTTACTATTATTAATAATACTATTAAACATTTTAAACGCAGTAACGGAATTATCGATATAAGTTTTAGTATAGGCCAAATTTTATAAAAATAAATCTATATTATATTAAATATAAAAAATACTATTAAGATATTCTATAATCGCGATATTAAAGATTTTTTAATTTTAATAGTTTAGAATAATAAAATAATTTTAATATTCGCGTTATATAAATTATTAATAAAATATTTTAATAGTATTAACTATAGTAATATATTAATAATAATATATTAGTTTAAATATATTTTTTTAGCGCGGAACGGAATATATGTTGCGGATAACTTTAATATTAGTATTTTTTAAATTAATAATTATATATTTTTTATATTTATATTTACTATTTTTATTCTAGATATTTTTTTATATTATAAAAATAAAATAGCCGGACGGCGTATACAACTTAGCAAATTTCAGCTTATTTTAATTTTATAAAAAATTAAATATATTATCTATTATTTTTTTATTCTAAAAACTAATATAATATATATAAGTTTTAAAAATACAGTTTTTTTAACTATCGCGTAGGGGTATCTATATCCATCTTTTTTAAATATATTAACTATACTAATATTATTTTTATTAGATAATATCTAAATATTATAATTATTAATTATTTTAATTAATCGGTCGACCGCGTTCTTCTTAGTATAATTATATATAATTATTTTATTTAATAAAATAATAATATTATTGATATTAGGTGTAGCAAAGATACTAAATTAATAATATTCTAATATAAAATATAAAATAGTATTTTTTAATATAGCGACGTCGGCCGTTATAATATATATATTAGCTAAATCTCTATTAATATAATAATAATATTTAGAATTAATAGTATTAATAACTATTTTACAGCTAAGCATCTTCTTATCTCGAATATAAATATATTCTATATAGTCGGAACTAATATAATATACTATAATAAATTTACTATTAAATAATATATTAAATCGGATATAGTAAGCTAAAATAACTAATTTAGATATTTTATTAAAAATTTTAATAAAAAAGAATTTATAGTTTACTAAGTGCGTATATAAAACAGTATTATCTATAAATATAATAAAACTAAAAATATAGTTTTATTTAAAAAAAGCTTTAAATATTTTAATTTTAATAAAAATATAGATTTTTAAATACGGCGGTATAACTATATACTTTTAAAAAATTATATATATTTTTATATAATCTACTATAGCTGTATATCGGATTATAAAAATAAAATCTTAATATAAATATAATAAATATATTTTATATTTAAAATTAGAAACTATTTTTTTTTAGATAATAATATTATTTTTTATAAGCAGATTAAATCTTATACTAAATACTACTTAGACTTAGATAGTAATATAAGTAAATAAAAGTTAACTAATTTAAAAATTTAATTAAAAAAAATTTATTTAAAATACTGCGTAGTTTACGGCGCGGTGGCTAAAACTAAAACTTTTAATATTTAATATTTTATATAATAATTAGATATTAACTGCAGTTAACTTAGTAAAAGCCTTATTAATAATAATAGCTGAACAGTTAAAATTAATATATATATTATATAATATATTGGTATAGTTAATTCCGATACTGGCGGTTATAAAATATAAATTATATAAAAATATAAAATAGTTAAAACTATATATTAATTTAGTTAAAAATTTTAAAAATTTAATAATATTAAATACGGCGGGCGTCGATATAACGGGTATAATTAAATATAGTATATTCTTATATAAAAAATATCTATAAAATTAATTATTTAATATAAATCCGATACTATAATTATTATAATATATAATAATAGAGTCTTATATCTAAATATTTTTAAAATTAACTAACTAAGCATCTCTGTCGGTATTAGTTCCGGAGCTAAAAAATAAACTAGAATTACCTTAGACGATATATACTTAATTATTATATAAAAAATAGTTATAAAATAATTAAATATAAAATATTAATAAATTATATATAAAAAATATATATTTAGTTTAATAAGATTTATAAAATATATATAGTTAATCGGTTATTATTAATACTAGCTGCGTCTATTTACTAAAGGCGATATTAATACTATATATATATTAAAATAGTTTTCTATTTTAATAATTCTATAATTAATAATTATTACTATTTTAAAAAAAATAATTTTAAAATTACTGCTGATTTTGGTTTATATCGGCCCTATTCCTATTAAAATAAAGTTTTTTAAAGAATTACTATAATAGATATAATTAATACTAAAATAATATTAACTAACGCAAAATCTATTACTAGTTTTAAAAATACTATAGTTTAAAATACTAATTAGCGGTAGTATTTATAGAATATAATATACTAAAAAATCTATTAAACGCGCGGGGGGCGTTTATCTAACTATATCTATATTTATTATAAAAAATTTAAAAATAGAAATTCTAATTATATTATAGCCGATTATCTTTATTTTTTTAATTATATTAATTAGATTATTTTTTATTATTATAATTATATTATCTTTTATTATTATAACAGTTTTTTTTTTTATTATTATATCTATTATTATAATATTTATTATAATCTTTTCTGCGACTATTGCGCTTAGCGACTTTATTTTACTACTAAAATATTTAATATTTAAAATATTATAGAAAAGTTAATAATATAATATACTTTTTAAATTTAAAAATATTATTTTATAAATTAAGATTAAAATATTTTTATATTATATACAGCTAATTATATATATTATTAATATAAGCAGACCGAATATAAAATAAGATCTTTTATATAAATATATTAACTAATTAGTTAGTATAAATATCTTTATATAAATACGCGATACTATTAAGATAATATATAATATTATATATATTAAAATAAAATTAGTATAGTAATTTATAGAATTAACTATTTTTTAAATTAAATATATAGATTAGACGTTTCTTATATTCGGTAACTTTAGACCGGTACTATTATAATATAGTATTAATAAAATATATCTAAATATTTATCTTAATAATAGCTTTATTCTTATAATTAATAATATTATAAAGATAGTCGATAAAAAGATGCGTATTTTAATAATATATTTTTTAACTATTTAGATTTTTATAACAGCCGATAATTAGATTATCGGAAAAGTAGTTAAATTAGAAATAGCTAATTTTATCGGTTTTCTACTAATATAAATATTCAGAAAAGTTAGATATAGGATTTTAACTATTATATTCGGTATTATATTTAAAATTAAGAAGATTATAGAAATTTTTATTTTTATTTTAATTATAATAATATCTATTATTACCGCTATAGTTACTGCCAAAGCCGTTTTAATATTTTAAAAAAAATAAAAAAAAATTATTATTATTTCTATTACTTAAGCTGGGATTGCTAGGATTATTACTAAATTAATAATATCTACTAAAATATTTTTTATTTTTAATATTTTAATATTAATTAATAAAATATTTATCGGCGGAATATCTATCGGCGGAGCGTTTATTATTTTTAATATTTTAATATACTAAATATTTTTTTTTTAATATTTTAATATATAGCTTTTTCGGCATCTCGGCGTTTTTTTTTAATTTTTATATATTTTATATTTTATAGTAGAAGAGGATTTTTATAACAGTAATTATTAATACTAATACTAAAATACTTATCGATATATTTTATAGTATCTTTTTTATTAAAATATTTATTAATATCTATAAAATATATTTTAATATTCCGATTTATAGTATATATATCAGCTTATAGACTAATAATTAAAATATATAAATTATTTTAAAATATATTTAGATTTAATATAGTATTATTAATAGATTTTTTACCAGTACTAAACAGCAGAACTATACTAAATAGCTTTTTACTAAAATTAATCTCGGTATTTGTTATCTTAACGCGACAATAATATATAATTATTATTAGTATAATAAATAAAATATATATAGAATTAGATAAATTAAACTGGCCGGATACGTCCGGAATATTAAAATATCTAAAACTAAATTATTTTAAATTAGTAATTAACGCGGTACTTGTAATCGATACAGAGTATATATATTTTAAAAAATTTAAAAACTTAATTTTAAATTATATATCTAATTTATATTAATCTTGCTATATATAATAGTTAGGAAGATCCGATATATAATATATTAGATATAGAAATTCGGATATAGTCTTATTTAAAAACGGGCAGTTTATAGATTAGTTAGGCGGCTACTAAAATTTATAGTTTTAAAATAGATTAATAATATATAGTTGTATATATTTAGTATACTAAAAAATATTATTATTAAATTAATAAATAAATTTATACTAAATATATAGTTAAAAGTTTTATAATTAATAAACTAGCTCTGCAAAATGTTCTTATTTATTTAAAAAAATAGATAAGTTAGAAAATATAAATAATAAATTTAATATTAATAGTTTAGTTTAATTAATACTTATCTGCTCTATACTTGTCTATAGTATTTTTAAACTAAGATTAATAAAATTATTTAAAAACGGTAAGATTAATTTTTGCTCGGTATAATTAATAAAACAACGCTGCTTTTTTTTATAATATTTTAATAATATAAAATAGATTGATCGACCGAAGAGCCGTTATATATAATATATAGAAAATTATTATATATAATAAAAAAATAAAATTTAAAAAATATAGAAATAATAACTTTTCGGCGTCTTTATAGCGGGCGAAGATTCTAATATAATATAAAAATAATAACTTTTTAGTATTTTTATAATAGATAAAAATTCCGATATAGTTAAAGTAATAAGTAAAAAAATTATAAATAATATATAAAATCGAATAAAAATATTTAAAATTATTTTTTTATATTTAATAAAAAAAAAGATATCGGCAGCTATAAGAATAGAAGATACTATTATAAATAATAAAAAAAATATTTAAAAAGACAGATTTTAAAAATAAAAAAAATAAATAATTAGCTTTTTAAATAAGGCTTAAGAACAACGCGACTTAATATACTTTTATATATTATAAAATAAAAAAATATATAAAATATAAATATTAAAAAAAAGAAAAATAGGATTTTTAGATATACTATAAAGTAAAGCAGCTAAGTATATATTAAAAGAATATACTATTAACTATAATTAATCGCTATATATAAAAAATAACTAGATAAAAAAGTTATTTATTTAATAGAGAATCTAAAAGGCTAAGCGGCTAAGTATATCGCCTACAGCAAACTATAGATATTAATACTATAGACGGTAATATAGGAAGGCACGGAGATCTCAATACGCCGAATACTGGAGACGGCAGTCACAGTAGTTAGCTAAATTATATAATTATAATTTTATAGATTATTTTATAGCTACCGGTTCTTTATTAAATAAAAGATATAAAATACCGGCTATAGAAAAAACTATTAAATATAAACTACTATTATATTTAAATATCGGCTCTTTTTAATAATAGATAATATTTAAATAAAATTACTACTAAAAAAACCGGAATTTTATTAAATAGATTATCCGGATAATATCTAATATTACTAAGTATATAATAAATAGTTTTAAAAATAAATTAATATTATATTAGTATTTTATTTTATATTATTAAATCTATAGTTTATAATTTAATAATAAAATTAAACTATAAATTAATTATATAGATAAATATTTTTATTAATTTTAAAAAGATTCGGAACTTTAAATAGATTATAAAATTATATAATAAAAGTAAAGTAGCTATACTAAATAAAGCTATATAAATAATATTTTTTTTTAATAAACTATAGCTTAAAATAAACTAATTAATATAAAAATATCTTATTTATATTTTTTATATTTTAAATAAAAAAATAGTTTAGCTGTCTATTATAAACAGCTATAACTATTATATTAAATATTTTATATTAATATAGATTTAATTAATTTTTTAATTTATTAATATAGATAATATAGTCAGCTGGCTGGCTAGCCGGTGGATTGTTATTTTAAAAAAATAATATTATATAAATTTATATACTAATTAGCGGTAAAAAATAAAACTATATTGAAATTTAGTTTTTAGTTTTAAATAGACTATTAAGTAGAAATAAACTATAATTAAAAACTATATTAAAAATATTAAAAAAATTTTTTATATAGCTAATTTAATAGATAAAATTATTTATAAAAAATAATTTAAATTTATTTTAAAAAACTAATAAATTATCTACTAAGCCGAAATATAAAATTATAATAAATAAAAACTATAAAAAAGTACTAAAAATAAATATAACTACTTTTTAAAATATAAAAATCTATTTTTTATTATTATTAAATAGATTAAAAGCCTAGTAGGCGGTTTAAAAAGTTAAATATAGCTTACTATTAATTATATATAGATTTTTAAATCTTATAAAATCTATTTTTATAATTAATAATAAATATATATAAAAATATTTTTTAATATTTAAATTATAATAATAGATCCAGCCGATTATAAATCTTTATTTATAAAACTTCTACTATTTAATATTATAATCTATATTCTATACAAAGTATTAAAATATTTTTATATATTAATAGTAAGATTTTTTAAAATATATATAAACTGTTTTAATATATTATTAAAAAAAACTATTAAAATATTATAAAATAACTTTAAATAGTCTATAATCTACTATATATCTATATTTTTAAAAAAAAATATAATCTACTTATTTAAAAAATAAATTATAAAAATTATTATTAAAAAATATTTTTTATATATATATAACTATAGAAGCTGTATAATAATTTTTATTAAACTAATATAATAGTTTTTTAAATATTATTTAATTTTATTATTAGTTTAAAAATAAAAAATAGTCCGGTTAAAATTTTTATAAATATATTTTATTATATATTTAAATATCTCTATACTCCGGCAGTTCTTAATATTATAATAATAATAAAAATATAGAAAAAAAATAGATTATATAGTATTATTTATATATTATTAATTTTAAGTTTTTAACTATATATAGTTTTATAAAAAAATATTCTAAATTAGTAATATTAGTAATATAGAAAATAGCTATTTTTTTAAAATAGTATTATATTTTAGCAGGCCTTAGAAAACTATTTTAAATAATAGATTTTACTAATTTTAAAATTATTTTTAAAATATAGAGTATTTAAATTATAAAGTAGATTATATAGATTATAAATTATATATATATAAACTAATTAATAAAGCTTTAGTTTAATTTCTAAATCTAATAATTCTATAGAAATTATTTTATTAATATAATATAAATTAAAAAAATAGTTTTAGTTTATTAAAAATATTACTAAATAATAGTATAGCAGCTTTTATTTTTAGTATTTAAATATTTAAAAATAGGCCGGCGCCGGGCTAAATATCTGCTTTTTAATAATTAAATAAATTAATTTTTAATATTTTAATTTAAAAATTTTAGTTATAAAATCTAATTAATTATTTAATATCTGGCCGGAAAATAGTTCAGCTATAATTTAAAATTCATAAAAATTTATAATTATTATAATAAATAGAAAAAAATTCTATATATTTAAATAATTATTATAATATTATAAAATAATTACTATATATAATATAGATTATTAATATATTTAAATAAAAAAATTAAATAGTAGTTTAGATTTTTAATATTAATATTTAAATTATTTATATATATTATAATATCTATAAAACCTATATATAAATTAGTTTATAGTTTTTTTTAATTATATTTTAGCTAATCTAAATAGTTTTATTTAATAGTAGTTTATATATTAATTAAGTATTACTACTATAAATAGCCGTAGTAATAGAAAATATTAAATTTATTTAAATATAAAAAAAAATAATAAATATAAAATATATAAGCTGTTATACAGCTGTATTTATAATTAAAATTTTATTAAAATATTTTACTGCTTTTTTATAGAGCTGTAGATTCTAATACTATTTAAAATTATTATATAAAAATATTAAAATATAGTATAAAACTAAATATAAAGTATAAAATAGATTAATTTATATAAAGCTGGGCCGCCCAGCTAAAATATATAGTTAAAAAAATATTATAAAATATATAGCAGCTATAGTTAGATCTAATATTAAAAATAATAACAGCTATTTTTAAAATAATAAATAAATTATATTAGTAATAGTCTATATTTTATTTTATAATTAAACTAATTTATAACGCTAATATTATATTTATAAATATAAAATATATATTTATTTTCTACAGCTGCTTATATATAGTTTTATAAATTTAAATATATAAATTAATATTTTTTAATATTTCTACTAGCTGGCCGAAAATATAAAAAAAAGCCGGATTATAATAAATATAGATATTATTTATAAATTTTATATTATAAAATTAAATCTAAATAAAATAGGGCTACTAATTATTTATATTAGCTAATAGATTATATAAATAAATTAGTTTACTATAAATATTTACCGATATAATTTTACTAATTATATATTTATTTATATAATAGTTAACTAATATAAAATATAAAATACTATTATAATAATAGATTAATATTAGAAATTATAGATTATTATTATTAGTTTAAAATAAAAAATTATAAAAAAATACTAAAAATATATAAATTAGAAATAGTTTTATATTATTTTTTATATAATATTTTAAAAACTATAAAATAGATTTGGCGGACTTTTAAATATATTTATTAATTTAATATAAAATAAAATAACTAAAGCAGTAGATATTTATTAGATTTAAAATATAAAAATTAATAATTTATAAATTATTTTAATATTTAAAGTATAAATAGTATATAAAATAATATTTACGCGCCGGCTTAAATAGAGACAGATCCGGAATAAAATAATCTATACTATTAATAATAATAAAAAATATAAAAATATATACAGCTGTTTTTATTACTAAAAATTATTTTAAATAATTTAAATAATATTAATTAGACTCTACTATAGAATCGGCTGCAGATAATTATATTAATTATTTATAAAAATATTAGATAAAATATAATTTTTATTTATAGATTAGTTTATATAAATAAATAAAACTTATTCTAAATTTTTTAAAAGGCGGATTAACAGATAGTTTAGTAAATATTTAATATAGCCGGCCTTAAAAATATTTAATTAGCTTAGTTTAAAATATAGTTATAATATTAGATTATAAAAGTACTAAATATATTATTTAAATAATTAAAATAAATTTTAATAGTTTAGTAGATAGTTTAATAGATAATTTAGCAGATATTTAATATAATTAATTTTAAAAATAGTATATTAATTTAAATTAAAGTATAAGAGACTATAGAAGCGCTAAATATATTATTTAGATATTTATATTATATTTTTAAAATAGATATATTTATTAAAAATAGTTTATTTAATAGCTAAAAAATATAAAAAAAATATTTAATAGTTAAAATATATTTTAAATATTCGCAGACCGGCTATACCGTATAGAATAATTAAATAAAAATTTTTATTATTATACTAATATCTATAGTAGATATAAATAAAACTGATTTCAATTAAATTTAGCTAATTAAAAAAAATAGAATATATAGTCGGCTATAAATTTAATTAGCTAACTATAATATTTTTTAGTAGATAATAATTTTAAATTAAAAATATATTAAATATATAATTATATAAAGTAGTTAATAAAGATAGTAGCGGTTAATAGAGAAAAATAGTAATAGAAAATAAAAAATAAAATAATAGTAAAAAAAGCAGTAAAGATAGAATATAATAATAAAATCTATATTTTTAATAGAATAAAAGTTATATAATATACCGGTACTAATAAATCTTAATTATATATAGAGAAAAATTTTAAAAAATCTTTAAAAATTAGGTGCTAGTCTAAATTAGGCCAGATATTTTTTTAAAAATATTTAATTATTTTATCTATATACTATTTTTTTTAATAAAAACAGCCCGTAAATAAGACTATTAAAATTAAAATATATTAAAAAATAATTAAATTAAATATCTCTACCAGTTGATAAAATTATATAATAAAAATTATATAAATTAAAATTATAGAATAAAAAAACTTAAATAAATTTTTAAATATTCTACTACTAGAACTATTAGAACTACTACTATTAAAAAAATTATTAAATAAATTATTAAATAGTCTACTATTACTATTATAATATATAGTATAAAAATTAATATACTAAAAATTAATATAAGAAGTATTCTGATTCTGGGGATTTTAAATATTATTTTTTTCAAATATTATTTTTAAATATAATAAGATATACTAGTATCTATTACAATACAGCACTAATATCTTATTTTTATATTTGTATTTATTACTATATTTTAAATTAATATTTTTAATTAGATTAATTTTAAACTTATTAAAATACTAAAATACTAGAATTAACAGTAGAATTATTTATAATACTAAATAAGTCTTAAAAATCTTAATAAATATTAAATATAGTATTAAATCTATTATTTTTAAAAATATTATATTTAAAAGTTTTAAAATTATATAGGTTATATATATAACTAAACTATAGTCTATTTTAGCTGATATATTTAAAATATAGATATATTTTAAATAGTAATATAATAAAATTAGAAAAATATATAAAAGTTATTAAAAATAATATAAAAAAATATACTTTAGAAATTAATTATTAATTATAAAATATTTTAAATATAAAGTTTATAGAAATAGAATAATAAAATAATTTAATATTATATATCTAGAAAAGCTTATTATTTTTAGTAATTAAACTAAAAATAAAATATTTTAGAAACTATATAGAATATATAATAGTAGTAGAAAAAATATTAATATTCTAACTAATATATATAAAGTAGTTAATATAATAAAAAATAAAATTAATAAATATATAGTTAAATATAATTATATATAATTAAACAGTTTATTAGACTTAGTAAAACTATTTAAAAAATATTAAAAATAAAAATTATAATCCTAATCTATATAGGATTAATTAATAAAAAAATAGTTAAACTAATTAAAAAAATTAATAAGATTTTTATATAAAATATATTAATTAATATTTTAAACTTATAAATATAGTTAATATTTTAAAAATAAAGAGATAGATATTAAAAATATAATATAATAAATATAATATAATATATCTTTATTAAGATATTTTTTAAATATACTTAGTAATTTTTTATAAAAGTATACTATCTAATAAATAAATTCTAATATTAGTAATATTAAAATATACTTAGTTTAGAATCTATAAATATAATATATATAATATAAAAAATATAAAAAATATATATAAAAATAGAAGATAATATAATAAATATAAGTAGATAAAAAATATTAATATAACAAAGAAATATAAAGCAGTTTAGAATATAATATACTAATATATTAAAATAAAAGATATAGTAAAGGATAATTTTATATAAAATTAAATTAAAATAAATATAAATATATATATAAAGGCTTAGCTGGCTAGTTAAATAATTAAAATAGATTTTAATAAATTAAATAATTAAAGTAGAATTTTATAAATTAAGTAATCTATAAATAAAAATAAAGTAAAAAATTTAAAAAAGTAGAAATTACAGTAACCGGCAGAATCTATAGATATAAAATATAAAAAAAAATTAATAATATTAAAATAAAGTATCTACAACAGCTAAAAAAATAGTAAATAAATATAGAAAAATAAAAAATAATAGTATTTTTTAAAGATATATAAAATATATATCTAAATAGTTAAAAGATATACTACTATATATAAACATTACTATAGTAATAAATAAAGTTTATAATATTCTTAATTATTAAATCTAAAAATATTAAAAAAAAAGTTTAAAAGAATAAGAACTATAGAAAGTTCTGCTGCTAAGGCGGTTAGAAAGGCGGAAATAGGATAGAAGACAGAATATTACCTTAGGCGATTCCACAGAACATCATAATATTTAATAATTTTATAGATATTAGAATAAAAATATTAAATAAATTTATAAAACTAATTTTTTTTAAAACTTAATATTTAGATAAGGTATTTTTTTCTATTAATAATCTTAGATTAGTACTACTATAAAATAGAACCGACTAGATATGCTTAGATATTTGTTTTAATTATATTCTTTTTTATAATTAATAATATTACAGATATAATTAATAAAAAAATATATATTTTAGTAATATATCTTTTAGCTATTTTTATAGTAACCAGTAATAATATTATTAAATAAATAATTAAGCTAAAAGTAACTAATTTTATTTATTTTCTATTAATAAAATAAGTATTTAAAAATCTCGGCAGGTAGATTATAACTATTTCTATTATTATTAAATTTAAAATTAAAAATTTTTTATATATTTTAATAACCGCAACTACTTTTATAATTATTTATTTAATTATTTTAATAATTATTTAGAAAAAAGAAAGAAAAATTATTATTATTATTATTATTAGAACTAGAATTATTAAAATTATTATTAAATCAGTATAGATATTATCTATTAGAATATTTATTATTTTTAATATTTTAATATCTATTATTATTAGTATTATAATATTTTTATTTTTTAAAATACTTCTTATTTTTAATATATTTAGCGGAGTATCTATTATTAACCTTTTAATATTTTATATTTAAAAAAAAATAAATTATTATATTAATTATTAAAATTAAAATATTTTTTAATATGTTTAGTAGTATTTTTATTATTTAGACGTTTATTAATATTAATAAAATAAGTATTAATATCTATACTATTATATAAGAAAATGTCATTGTTCGGTTTAAAAAAATGTAGCGGTCTCAGTTTTGGTCCGTTTTAATTAAATTTTTTTTAATAGATCAGAAAAAAATCGCGATTTTAATTTATATAATTTTTATCACGTAAGTCCGCCAACTGGCAGAGATATTTAATTTAATTACTTTTTTCCATATTTTAATTCTAACAGGCTAATTTATAGGCTGTTTTTACTAAAAAAAAATTATTATATAGATAAAATAGTTAAATATTTTTAGAAAGTAATCCGGCCCAATTTGGACTAGCACCTAATTTTTAAGAATTTTTTAAAGTCTTTTTTTATATAAAAATAAGGTTTATTAGCGCCGGAAAGCTGCTTAGTCAGCACCCTACTAAAATTCTTAAAAATTAAATATTAATTAAAATTATTACCGAAAGCGGTAATCGATATAAAAAAATTAAAAAAAATCTAAAAAATATAGTCAGCTGATTTCCGAATTAGAAAAGTACTAAAAAAGATAAAAATAGTTTTCTACTATATCTTAGGCTAAAAATTAGTTAAAAGTTAGTTAAAAATTAGTTAAAAAATATAAAAAAAATAAATTTTTTATAGTCTAAAAAGAAAATAGTCTAAAAATTAAATTCTTTTTAAAAATAATAAGTAAAAAAAGTTAAAAATAGTCTAAAAAACTAAAAAAGTTAAAGAAAGTAAAGAAACCAAAAAAACTAGATAAAACTAGATAAACTAAATTAGTTTTAATATAAAACTAAATAAACTAAATAAACTAAATAAACTAGATAAACTAAATTAGTTTTAATATAAAACTAAATAAACTAAATAAACTAAATAAACTAAATAAACTAAATAAACTAAATAAACTAAATAAACTAAATAAACTAAATAAACTAAATAAACT